>OOFE01014930.1:0-10877 GCA_900323365.1 Monocentris japonica | reverse complement strand
AGTTTGGAATTATTATGGAATTCTAACAGTTACTTATGGAGCAAGCTTTATTATTATACACAGAAAGGAATATTCTATAAAGCGCAGGATGGTTGTCTTAGGTAAACCTGGAAGACTGTAGGAACACCATTTTGTTGGGAACGTCAATGCAACAGATCTATAAGAAATGTGAATAAGTTCAATTATTATAAGTTAATGTTCCATTATAATAAGTTTATGTTCCATTGTCAACAGTGTTCTGGTATCTTTGAGGGTATTGAGTCGAAGGGAGCTTGGACAATTACTACTACATATGGCATTAATAATAAAGCATCATTTAAGATGCTACAAAGGATTTACCCCATAAAGCATGTATTATCTATGCATTAGAAAGATTAAATGTAAATAGGCTGTAGAAAATTCGTGTGACTTTTGTGGATTTGCAAAAGAAACCATCATCTATCTCTTTTTCCACTGTATATAGTGTATGCTCCAATATATTTTAGACAGATGGAGGCCTATCTAATTTTCTGAGAAAAAGAAATTGGGACGTTAGCAAAAATGTAACTGTTTGATGAAATTAAATATTTCCAAGAAGGTAATGTTAATGAGTTTGACCCTACAACTATTCATGGATCATTCTACCATGGGCCCTTTCCCATTTTCCAAAGATTTTTAAAATCTTTTTTGTGCTATCTACACTCAAAATGATTAGAGGACATCTTTACCTATGTAGAAAATGTACCATGCCATCTCAGGATATATATATATAAACAAAAACATATACACTGCTTTTTGAAAAATTTAGAATTTTTGTGACAAATCCAACAGATAACTGAACATGAAATACCCCTTGTTGCACTGAGTGCATCTCTTTACTATATACGGCACAGGTTTTTAATAATTTGCAACGATTTGTTCACCTAATGCCAATTTACACCTCAACACCAGCTCATTTTTAAGTAAAAATTATAAATATAGAGGAAAATCATCCAAAATTATTGTTTCATTTCAAATGCACCAATATACTTTAGGTTATTTACGAGTAATAGGGTTGACAACAGTAACTTGATAAGTGCAATAACATTGGTTTTTATAGTACAGCTGGATATAATATTATTTTCTTTCGATTCAATATGACTAATGATTCAAATATATTAGTTGCAAATTTAAGCCTTTTGCGGAAGTTTTACATATACAACAGGACATTAGGGAAAACAGCACAATTATTTATTTCAAAGATGCTCAAACAAATCGGTTTATCTGTGTCCATTGAAATTGAAAAATCATGCTTAGGGACAGGTCAAAATGGCCAACTGCATATATAAGGCTTTGAATGCTTTCTTTGTGAATTTAAACAATACAGCACCATTTTAGATTTTATAAAAAATTATAATGGCTAAGTAATAAGAAGTTTGTAAATTACATTCGTTGAAAAGAGAAGCATGCCAGAGGCGGTTGGCATGTTGAACCAATAATTCCCCTGAGAAGTGTCACGTGACATACATTTCCGTCATCCCACAGGCGTGTCACGCTGGGCACACCACTAGTCATAGAAAGCGCAGTCGTTCTTCCAGAGTGCACCTGTTATGCGCTCCCCGTAGGTGAATGAAGTACCGGTTGGGCAGAATGTACAGTCGATATAAAACGGACACCACCACGAGGTTTCATAAAATATTTATACACTTGATTATTACGGTATGCTCTGCCCTGTTCGGTTTCCGCCCATCATGTGACCGGGAGGATAACGGGCGTCCAGTGCAACCGATCTCTTGAGTTCATCTCAAGTCAGGGTGCCACCCCAGGGTCTGCTCGGTCAAAGCGACGCATTTTAATGTTCCATCGTTTCATAAAGTAGCGGTCGTTTCGGCATTAATCAAGATTACATTGTCATAGACAGTAAACATACCACCCCAAACGGTATTCTGGTTCAATTTAAGAAAAGTGAGTTAGGCGTATTAGTTCACAAAGAGTCAATGTGTCCAAGAGGCTACCCAGAACGGGACGACAACAGGAAGTTGGCAGAAATGTTTTGCTTGACGTAAAATATAGATTTTTTTACTTTTCCAGATTGCTTTTCAGCAAAAACAAAAGCGGGAATAAATTCAAAAGCTTACCTTTGTTAAAATAATTTTCCTTAACCGCAGAATTGCGTTTGATTTCCTACGGCTATTACAACATCCCGTATTTATCAAAAAATGGCGACGCAAATGGAGCGTGGAGTTCCTCTGAGTGCGGTGAGCAGAGATTGCTATGCTTTCTTTCAGGAATTTGAACAATTAAACTGCCGTGTCATTTCACATGACTGTTAGTAAACTAAATAACTCTATCCTGAGCATATGGTTACGTGTCTTATTCGTGTACTTCTTGAAATGCCATGGTAATCATCTATCACATCTGCGGTCGCAATGGCATTTCCTCGTCTCTTACCACTGGTCAAGACATGTTGGCTAGCAAAACAAGCAAGCTAGCTATTTACAGTTTTGTCTGTATGCTAAACGAGTTTAATGACTTAAAATCATGAAGCTAACCAATTATGTTTCAAACAAAATTTGTAGCTTACATTCATATTGTTATAACATTACATTTTCCCCAAATTGCCATCAGTTCTTGCTGAAATGAAACGCTGAAAGGGAATTGGTTTATAACGTTCTTAGGAAAGAGTCTGTGAAAGTCGGATAGATCAGAAACAGTCCAGGGCAGCAGGAAGGCGTAGTGATTAGAGAGACCTTCCTCCAGCCAGAAGGCCCGGGTGACAGCAAGCATCTGAATCCCCACCAGCTCCAGGGTTGGGCTCTGTAGTTGACACTGCACTTTGAACTCCTTGTGGAGGGGGGGCAAGAGGAAAGACATGTTTGTCCTTCGGGGATCAGTAGAGAGTCACAGAGCTCAGGACTGTGGTAGAAAAGTTATACTTGGCCTTAACTGTGTTTTAAATAGATCTATGTATGACAATAACTAGGGCATCTTTCAAAGCAAAGTATCTGATGTGAAGACAATATTTCACATATTATGTTATGTCCTGATGGTATGAAAATATCCAATCCTTTAGTGTTATTTAGTGTGTTTAGTTTGTCTAATCCTGAATCTGCTCCACTTTCAGCTGTGCCCTAAGTTTCTCCATAGCAACTCAACTAGCCACACCTGGCCCTTCAGCGCCATAGCTGAACTCATAGGTGAGTCATCATCTTATAATATTGCCTTTTACTATCTCACCTTTACAAGCTGAACAAAACTCTAAAGCTTATTGGGAAACACCCAACAGGTTTATGTGACCAGGGCCAGGTGGAGGAGTCGGTGGCACACTAAGAAATATGAAAGGGAAAGAGAAGTAATGAAAACAGAGTTGGGAGAAGTTGGAGAACAAGAGTTTCATTTGAAGAAGATTTTGAATATGCTGGACGGTTCATGTAGTAGGATATTCTTAGAGTTTATCAAAGAAACAGGTCTGATGTTTAGAATATAGGTACTCTGGTCCGCACTCCGAAACAGAAGATGGCGGTAATGTACTTAATACTGGTAGCATTATGGTTTCTAAAACAATTCAAGGGCTATAAAACTGTTACTATAATAATAGTAATAATAACATGCAATAGTAGCAAATTAGACAGACCTTTTGTACTGGGTGCTTGTACTGTGCTAAAATCAACTGAAAGGATGTGGTGTGAAAAGGTTACCTGAAGGAAGGCTGAGGGCCGTTTCCTAGAACCCTACTTTCAAGCATCTGACGTTATCTGCTGACTGAATTGTTGCTTCCTGCTTTTCTTGGTGTTTGTTTGTTGATTTAATATTTATATAATATCTATTTATGTTGTCATTATCACAGGGTTTCACCAGACATTCTACCCTCATTCAAGCCACTAAGTCATTATAACGTCTACCCTTTCCTCCTATCTCAAAACTTTGAAATCAGCTAGTCCTCTGTATTGGCCCAAAATGTCACATGGCTTCTTCTGGTTTGAAACATGGACACACACAAATTTGTTCATGACCTAGTTAAAAGATTGATAGAGGTATGTTTTTTTAAAAAAAACAAAAAAAACAATTAAACTCTTCACTTTGGTAGAGATACTCACAGCCACATCTTAAATCTGGTATGTACAAATGTAGTATCTATGATGAAATTATATAATGCTGTCAACAGCATTTCAGTCTGTGCTGCTAAAAATCAATCCCTTTTATGAAAGGTTTTATTCTAAAATGCTGTATAACCATTTTAGGGGGAAAATGCCACCTTAAATCCATTAATCAGTCTTTGATAGAAACAGATTTCTTTACTGGCATATTCCATCCTTTGATATGATGCAATTTTGTAAGCAAAGGTCTTGAGAGGTTTTCAATATTTTTCCATAATAGTTGTACCTTTGTGCCAGAAATCATCATTTCTTGGAGAATGTATCCGTTTTTGCAGTGATGGGTATCTCATTTTGGAATAAAAAAAATCTCGATCTGTTCTCGTGCCAGAACACACAGATGTGCATACATACAACCACCTTGGGTATCAACAACTCTTCCTGTTGTAAGCCTAGTGCAATTAAACGTTGTTATCAACGTACTGCCTGACTCCTGGGCCATTTTGCTCCTGTTAAATCTTTGAATGCTGTTCAGCTGATGGGGAGAGGTCCTTAATGGCCGTCGGAGCCCTCAAATTGAATCACTACGTTCCAGTTCTCTGCCTTTATAGAACACGTGTATGGCATTCTTTCCTTGAAATATATTGTGCTTCACAAAAGGTAGCCTACTTGAATAATAGTAAATTGTCTGGCTTCGGCTATGAATTCTTGTTGGCTTTTTTTCTTCAACAGTGTGCTATGTGACCTGTAGAGCATACATTAGAGTCCTTATTTGTCACACTGTTATTTTCATTACTCATAAAGTTGACTATCACTAGCAGCATTCCATTAGTTAAAAGGATTTTGAGCCAAGCTGTACTCTTTCCACTCTGTGATCTTGGTTTTGACTTTATCATCAGGCTCCACATAAAAGCACCAGACTGGGTTATTTTGGGTTTTCTCACAACTTAGAAAATGGCATTAGTCTTTCTTTCTTTGCCTATTGAAATATGAAAGCTTTGTTCATTAGGGATGAGCTTGGAGTGAAAGCACTGAGTCAACCATTAATATACTGTAAGACTGTCCTGTCTTAAGTTTTGTAATCTATTTTCAGCTTTTTTTTTTTTCCCTCAGACAATGCCTATGACCCTGATGTCAGCGCCAAACAGTTATGGATTGATAAGACCCAGATCAAAGGACAAGAATGCCTCAGCTTCATGGATAATGGAAATGGACTGAACTATGAAAAGATGCTGAAGATGCTCAGGTACAGACGCTGCCTCTCCCTAGTCATTAATAAAATAGCTACCATCTCATTAAGCATAGTACCTGATTTGATAATGTCTTTGTCCTTGTGTATTTATGACGGGGTTCCTACGCAGATCTGAAAAGTCTAGAAAATCAATTTGATCATGAGATGCCTGGGAAAAGTGTGGAAAACACTGTTCTGTTCAGTCCTGACATATGATTACACCTATTTCACAGTCATATTGCCTAGCCACTATTGGCATACATCATATTGAGCACCGAATAAAATCTTGAAAGGAAACATCCATCCTTTGTTGGCTTGCTATTTTGCACCGACGTTCAACAATCGTACAGGGAGAAATCCATCGTAGAAGAGGAAGAGACACCAGTTTCTCCACAGACATTGACAAGAGATGTTGCGTTTTGTGTAAGGGGCGCGAGTCACGCGACTCTCCCTTTTTCCACTGACAACAACAGCTAGCTCTCCACCTTCTGACTGGAAAAAACATTCATGTGAACCTCCTAGTGGTAATTCCAAATTGGAAATATGGGAACTTTTTGAAAGTTCTGATATCTGCCACCTGATGATACATATAACGGAAATGTATCAAACATGGCTGCCACAAATCTGCCAAAGTCCACAGTCCAAGGTAATACAAATAATATTTACTAGTTGTAATAACACTAGTACGCTTATGCACAATCAACTCTGTTTATTATTAACTAGAAATACCTGCTGCAGTTTGTTTGGTCGACAAAGGGACTTGTTAACAAGTTGTTGCTATGAAGCTAGCTGAACACACGAACGCTTCCCGGTAGGAGCAATGGGAAATCTTCCTTCTACATCACAGATTGATGATGTATAATAGTGTAAGAGTATCTGAGGGTGGAATTTTCCTTTTAAGTACTGTTAACTAGTTAAGGTGTGGAATTTCTTAATGTGTAGGAACCCTGTTGTGATTCATATACATACAAATATGTTTTTCTTTTCCCCTCAAGCTTTGGATACAGTGACAAGACTGCTTTAAATGGCCTGCAGCCAATTGGTATCTATGGCAATGGTTTCAAATCTGGCTCTATGCGCCTTGGGCAAGATGCCATTGTGTTCTCCAAGTCGAAGGACGCCTCATGCATTGGGATGCTCTCCCAGAGCTACCTGAAGGAGATTGATGCTGAGCAAATCATTATACCTATTGTCAGCTGTGAACGGGAGGAACCAAACAAGTATATCCTTTATCTACTGCAGTAAGAGATAATTATGTTTATTTGTGGACATTTCCTGGGAAAGTGGAGGTGTTGAGCGCATTTGCCACTGACTGACAAGTTGGAAAGTGAGAAAAATTCTCTTGTTTTATTTGGCCCACAGTTTTTTTTTGGGAAGCAGCATGCATATTCTGTCATGATCACCTGACTACAAGCCACATTCACATTCAGGACAATGAGATGCTCTCTATGCCACACAGTAAAAGCCAAGTCACATCCTCAAGTTCAGTTATGTCTTTCCCCTTGCCAGCCTTGATCTAATAGAATATGTGCAGTGCTTTTCCTCATGACAAATAAGACATGCAGGCTTTTCTTTATAATCGGTAAAGAAGCTGTCAGTCGCTCAGCCGTCTTCCAATTGTCTGCCTCCGGCATAAATATCCAACTTTTTGAGCTAGTTAGCTAGCTGGCTTGTTTGGTAGGTATCAGTGAGTGATGGGCAGCTAGGCAGTTTTTAGTGTTAGTCGGAGAGTGTGTGGGTTGTGCGCTGTATATGGGACTGGGACTTGTATTCCCACTAACCATGGCTGCAGATTGATCCGAATCTCCAATTCTTCCTTTCCATTTGCTCAAGCTCAGTTAAGGTGGATGGGGAGTGTTAATGAATGCCTATCTTAAAGTCCTTGAGAAGGACAGGAATTTTTTCGCTTCAAGCCGTTAAAATACTCACACTAGGCCACAGAGTCGGGTCCGGGGTCACACGCTAAACAATAGGACTAAGATTGCTGTACAGATCCCTGACTGGTCAGGACCTCTAGTCTCGCAGGAACTTGCGCGAACCAACGTGAATTTAGTCAAAACACCAATGGAGGCAGACATGGCAGTGTCTGAGTGAATCTTAAATACCGACACACTACACGACAATTTCGACATGTTTGATATTATTGGGCGCCCCCGATCAAATTGTGAGTCCATCAGTGTTCAGATAATCCTTGCTGATATAGAAGCCTTAGATCTAGGAGCCGGCCTGATTCTCTTCTAGTGTGTTTGCTGGAACTATACATCTTAAATTTGGGCTGTAACACCACAATGTGGAAAAGGTCAAGGGGGTTGAATAATTTTTGAAGGCACTGTGCGTGGGTTGGATCAAAATTCATGAGGAGAGGGATTCTGCCCACATGCCTTGAGTTTGTCATTTTGAAAAATTTCTCCTGATAATTAAAAATAGAAATGGAAACAAATGGAAAATTATCTTACCTTAATTTCAGCTCAGTGAAGCAAAGATACAGTATCTGTTATTTTGATCCCATTGTGAGTTGTCCTTGACTTCAGACTAACTTTGTGTGAAAGAGCAGCACAAAGCCAGTCTGCAGGACATCCTGCGCTACTCTCCTTTCAACACAGAGGCAGAACTGCTCACTGAGCTCAACGCCATCAACGCCACAGGGGCCAACGGGACACGAATCATCATCTGGAATCTTCGCAGGTCTGTCTTCATATGCATTTTTCTTTCTTTTTTTCCTGTCTCTTTCTTTCACTTTCTTTTTCACTTATCTTTCTGTCTGTCTCTCTCTAACTGTCCACTCGCCCACACCCCCCCATGTAAAGATGGTGCGTACCCACACAGAAGCATGTTTGGTTGCCTCTACTTACTGAGAGACTGAGAGACTGTCTCGATCGTGTTGTGTTCAGGGTCAAGTAGCTAAGCCTATATGTTTTTGTTTTTTTAATAGGACATCTGCAGGAACGACAGAGTTCGATTTTGTGAAGGACCGTTACGACATTCAAATTCCATTTGATATCTACGAGGCAATAAATGAGAAAGGCAACCATCATGAGAAGTTCACGTCATCCATCCCTGAGAGCGAAACCTCATTGCGTGTAAGGCGCAATAGTGATATATGTTATGCTACGTTCACACCGTGTGAACTGTCAGTGTGTCAGTCAAGCAAAACCTAATAAGATAATCATAAGATACTTGACCCTCACCCTATACAAATGAAAATGAAGAGTGCATCTGATAGTATTCTGTCAAAATGTCTGACATAATTTAGAAACGATAAGATGCAATTAATTTTGCCAACCATAACTGTAAGCCATGTAATTTTGTCACAGCCCTACATAGGGCCTGAGTTTTAAAAACATCACATAATCTTCGTAGTTGTTGCAAGTTGTAAACGTCTGCTTTGTCAATACACTGACTTCTCTTACATGGAGAATTTTTTTCAGTCTTTTCACCTAATATAGGGGCACGTTTTCCATTCCAATGACAGGGTAATAATTAAAAGTGAAATCAAGGTAAACTTTAAAACCTTCAATTCAAGTCCACTGGAAGGCCAAGTCTTCCCTGTTATCAACCCCATAGGAGTGAATGTAGCATTATAGCATGGTGTACATCTTGCCTTATAACACTTCCCTAGTGTTTTGATTGGACTTGTAAATTGTATCATATATAACTAGTTGTGATTTCTGCAGTTAAGCTTTGATGGTTTTGTTTCTTAATGGGCCTAGGCATACTGCAGTATTCTGTACTTGAAGCCTCGGATGCAGATCATGATACGTGGTCAAAAGGTGAAGACTCAGCTCATCTCTAAGAGTCTGGCCCACATCGCAAAGGACCACTACAAGCCCAATTTCCTTGTATCCTTTCCACACAGGCTCTCTAGAGCTGGCGGTAACATTTTAGGATCAGGTTGTTTTTTTTATTAGTCTTAGACATGTTTTGGAGGTGGCTATTAAGTATTGACAAATGTATATCAATAGGAAATTTTAGCAATGGTTAGAAAGGGTGTATCTCTCAGCCTGCCTCTCTCTCTCTGAGTCTTCCTTAAGTCTTACTCTAGAACAAACGCATTCCTATCACTTTTGGGTACAATACCAAGAGCAAAGAGCAGTATGGCATTATGATGTATTACAAAAATCGCCTCATCAAAGCCTACAAACGCGTGGGCTGCCAGCTCAAGGTGAGTTTGTGTTGATTTGGCGGGTGTGTTTGTGTAGCTCATGCGTGTTTACGAGGGTTGTTCATTTCATCACCTGGTGTTTCCCTCTCACCCGTCTTTGCGTCCTACAGGCCAACATCAAAGGTCTTGGGGTCATCGGTGTCATAGAGTGCAACTTTCTGGATCCTACCCACAACAAACAGAACTTCAACAACACCGATGATAAGTACAGGTAGTTGCATCAGTGCTTTATTACTATGAAACTGGTGTCTATTGCAGTCATCTTGGATCAATGTAAGACTTAAGTTGCTGTCAATCTAAAGCCAATCTAAAGTGCTTGATTTCTTGGTGCAGGAAAACTATCTACAATTTGGGGATCAAGCTGGAAGAGTACTGGAATGAAGTGCGCTACAAAAGAAACAGAGAGGATCCAAACAGCACCACACTGGTGGAAGATGCCATGTTAGTACATCACTGGTTATGCTGCATTGAAACACACTGTGTCTTGGACCTATATTGTCACCGTTTAACTGTTTTTGCTCTCTGCATGTTCTCGGTGTCTGCATCTCCGTTCTACAGGAAGCGACCAGATCAAAACTGGGTGCAGTGCGATGACTGCCTGTGCTGGCGGAAACTCCCTGACGGGATCGACTGCAACTTGCTCCCAGACAAATGGTTCTGTGGTCTGAATCCGGATCCTCAGTTCAGGTAACCCGAGCATTATCTAATACCCAGTTGAGTAGGCAAGTCATGATGGACGGGAACTTGTATTTGCAGCTGAACACTCGCTAAGTGGAAGCAATTGGGAACAACAGCAACTCAGCCATGAAGTGGTAGGCCACGTAAAATCACAGAGCAGGGTCAGCGGATACTGAGGCGCACAGTGCGCAGAAATCGCCAACTTTCTGCAGAGTCAATAGCTACAGACCTCCAAACTTCGTGTGGCTTTCAGATTAGCTCAAGAACAGTGCGTAGAGAGCTTCATGGAATGGGTTTCCATGGCCGAGCAGCTGCATCCAAGCCTTACATCACCAAGTGCAATGCAAAGCGTCGGATGCAGTGGTGTAAAGCACGCCGCCACTGGACTCTAGAGCAGTGGAGACGTGTTCTCTGGAGTGACGAATCACACTTCTCTGTCTGGCAATCGATGGACGAGTCTGGGTTTGGCGGTTGCCAGGAGAATGGTACTTGCCTGACTCCATTGTGCCAAGTGTAAAGTTTGGTGGAGGGGGGATTATGGTGTGGGGTTGTTTTTCAGGGGTTGGGCTTGGCCCCTTAGTTCCAGTGAAAGGAACTCTTAATGCTTCAGCATACCAAGACATTTTGGACAATTTCATGCTCCCAACTTTGTGGGAACAGTTTGGGGATGGCCCCTTCCTGTTCCAACATGACTGCGCACCAGTGCACAAAGCAAGGTCCATAAAGACATGGATGAGCAAGTTTGGTGTGGAGG
>OOFE01014928.1:89910-105731 GCA_900323365.1 Monocentris japonica | reverse complement strand
TGTTTGAGCCGCTCCTTACCTGTCAACTTCAGGAAATATCCGACCTCAGCCAATACAACAGTCTCAGTCAGTTTTGGTTTGTATTCTTTTGGAATGCCTTTTGTGGTGATATCAGCCAGGTAGCATGTATGACACATACGTTCTGAGCCACATACCCTTAGAGGCAGTTTGTATGGCACATACGTCCCGAGCCACATACCCTTAGAGGCAGTTTGTATGGCACATACGTCCCGAGCAACACCTCAGACACTGATTATCACTCAGAAATGCATTTTGATTTGGTTTCTGTTCAATAGTAAAACCTCTTTCAAATTAGTATAAAAGTAGAATCGAGATAAAATCACAGAATAAAATCACATACAACATACAATTCTTTAAATTATATTGTATAAAAGTAGTGCACAGTATAAGTTTGTAGTTAAGCAGAATGCAGTGGTGACCAGAAATGTTTTTAATCTAGATTTAAAAGTAGTTTTTGTGGGAGCGAGTCTCAGTTCTTCTGGAAGTTTGTTCCAAGTATTTGTTGCATAGTAGCTAAACGCTGCTTGACACTGTTTGGTTCTAACTCTAGGGACAGTTAGCAGACCTGTCCCAGATGACCTAAGGGTTCTAGAGGGTTCATATTGAGAGAGCATGTCAGTGATGTATTTTGGTCCTAGGCCATTTAGTGACTTTTAGACAATACAAGACAATATTTTAAAGTTGATTCTCTGACACACTGGAAGCCAATGCAGGGACCTGAGAACTGGCGTTATGTGGTCAAACTTTTTCCTCTTTGTTAGAAGTCTAGCAGTAGCATTTTGAACGAGCTGTAGCTGCCTAAGTGCCTTTTTAGGGAGACCTGAGAGAAGACCATTACAGTAGTCTAGCCAACTGGTAATAAAGTGTTCACTACTATAGCGTCACAACAACACACACACACACCCTCCCACTCACTACTACAATTTCACGTGCCCTATGATTTGATTTTCTTCATCAGGGTTATTATGTATTTTATATAATTATGAATTACTGAATGTTTCTGAATAACTGAATTATTTTGTGTATGATATTTTACTCATATTATCAAGTGTTTGGTCACATTTACATGTGCTGTTGTTTTGTTGTTATACTGTTACATACTGTTGTGCTTTGTTGTCAGTTAATTCCTCGTCATCGTGATGTTTTTGTTTGTTTTGAAGTGAGATATTTTTCCAAGCCTGTTGTTTTTTAATCACATAAAGTTGCATTCTTTCTCTTCTTTCTGTCTTCTTATCAATGTGTTTCATTGCTGTGTTTTATTACTTCAGTTTTCACTGTCCAAATGAATTAAGTAAACAAATTTGAAATCTATACAGATGAGTGCATCACAGACATCCAATCTAAAAACTGTTAATGTGGAGAATGAAGATGGTGACGTGTGCACCAAAGTTTTCTGGACAGAATGTGCCTCCAGCCCCCAGACAGCAACCTACAAAAATCAATGGGCTGTCTAGTGGAAAGCAAAACATTAGCCTTTGTTAAAGGTAAATTCATTATCAGAGAAACTATTGATATTTTAGTGACACAAATTGAATTTCCTTTACCTTCACTGCCTATTCTACGTTAATAGGAATCAAAGATTGAACTTGAATCAATAGGGTCCCTCCCAAACCTGCCACAGAGAACAATGTTAGCACAATCATCATATAATAACCTCAAAGAGCTAAAAATAAAACTCTACTACTGTAGATTATAATACATTCTCTACTATACTATATTATCATTGCATTGAACAAATTAACCGATGGACATCACTGATTGATGTTCTCTTGGCTCTTTTACCGTGTCTGGGTACAGGTAGAGACTGACCTGAGTTTGATTCTTTGTGGTCTTGGCTCCATGGCAACCACACTGTGGTAAAAACAAGTGGCTTGAAAAAACATTTACCCAATTTCTCCTCACACTCTCTTTACAGTTTCATCTAATCTAACAGTACTGTTACCTGGTTCTCGAGGGCTCCCTGAGGAGTTCCATGGTGGTGATTGGCCTGAACTGTTGGATGCCCCCCAGTGTCGGGTAGTTGGCAGCTGGGTGGTCAGTCTTCATGTCCTGGGCATCTTCTCCCCGGTCCCCAAGGCCTTCATCTTCAGGCTGGCTACTGAGACCTGTGGGACCATAGCTGTCCCTGGGGAAGGGCAGGGTGAAGTGAGTCCCAGGCTGGAAGTTCTTAGAGGGCCAGTAGCTATGAAGTGCTCCACGAGTCAGGCTCCCATACCCTGCACATAGGTCTCCACCAAAGCCTCTATAGCTGTCAGTCAGGGTGTAGAGGGTGTTCTGGCCATCTGTGTTCACTGGCTGGGGCTCACTAGGCCAAGGGAGCACAGTGGTGGTGTTGGTGGTAGTTGTGGTCGGTGTAAGGGACTCAAAGAGTTGGCTGTTTGTTGTAGGAGTGGGCTGCTCAGGAGGGGTATCTTGAACCACCGGAGTGGATATGGGGTCAGGTGCATCAGGTGTCTCGAGGTTAATTTGTGTCTCTGAGGATTCTGGTTCACCCTCCTGGTCCACAGCCTTGGAGTCCTACAAGGATTAATGCACCACAAATATAACCTCTGTAAAGTCTATCTAATCAGAATCTTTGTTGCTCTTCAAAACCCCGTCTTTGAGAAAGCCTCTTCTCTCCTGCTATACTGCATGTCACCAAAGTGCTGTGTCAATCAATCAGAGAAGGAACTATTTGGTCTCATTTAAGTTGGAGAGAGGTCAAACATGTCACTGCTATCTAAATGTTTATCTCTCCATTAAAACTGTAAAGGCCACCCTAACTCATGTCTCTTAGCAATGATCCATCATCCTCCTTCTAGCACATTTCTGGCTTTGTGTGCCACCAGTAAATAATGAATTCTTCTTGCCTGCCAATGAATAATGAGTTCCCCATGTTGAAAATGAGCTTAGATTGGACTCTGATGAAACAAGCTGAGGTAGAGCCACTGTTCAGAAGTAGAGTAAATTGCAGGAAATTTAATTGTCTGGTTGAGTAAATTGATTTTGATTTTAACTCTTTCATCGCATGGTGTGACCAAAACGTATTTATATTCTTACAGCACATACATTTGATGTAACTCAAATGGTCTCAGTATGAAATACAATCTCATTGCATTAAAATCCATGCTTTCATTGCCTTTTAGGACTATTTGGCTTTGCAGATATATTCTGTTCACCCCGTCAGTTTATCTGAAAGTCACTTTTATAACCCACTAGACCCACTGGAAGAGCACTTTACCTTGAATGGATGTCTCATTTAAAAGCACATAATGGCTCATAGGTCTCAGCAAGAACAACACAGCACTGAGAGAAATATTAGCTATCCTTTTCTCCTTCTTAAAACATAAAACACAGAGATATTGTGCATACTGAATAAAACAGAATTGAAGATACAACTAAATTTGTTGTTTCAAATGTAATTGTGGAGTTTGTTTAGTTTGAGGTCCAGAAGGTAAATGATTTAAAATGTATGTATTTAGAGTTGGTTCAAGACAGGCATACAGACATACTGGGAAGGAGAACTTATTTAACAGTCTGAATTTTCTGCCAATCTTGCAAAAACATTACTAGTATGAAGTATAAAATGGTATTGTACTGAGGGACAGCTGGGGACCAAATTTGACCAAACATAAAGACTTGAACCTCTGTGTCTGTGTGCTGTGGGGTGTCAGTCTCCATGGAGCTGTCATTGGTGGAGGTCATCATAGAGGTGTTGGAAGTGGGTGTGTCCAGTTCGTCATTGGTGGATGGGTTATCTGGAGTTGGTCCTTTAGCCTCTTGGGACAAGGACAGTGGTGGGCACCCCTCAGAACTCTGCTCCTAAAACACACACAAACACACACACACACACACACACACACACACAGAAATAAGTAAGTGATGACAATGTCATAGACCAGCATCCTTCCAATCCTACTGAAGGTGAGAGAGATGAATGTACATTGTACACAAACAAGGAAGTGATTAAAGGGTAGGCAGCATCATGATAACCCACCATTGATCTCATAAAGAGAGAAAATGAGAACTATAAAGACAGACGAATAGAGAGGGATGACAGGTATTATCTTCAAGCAAGAATGAATTGTTCCTGTTTAATTAAGTGGTTGTGGGGATCCTGCCTGTGACCATCATCCCCTGGTGTATAATCAGGTCCCATTTTGCTGACCTTTCACTTGAAAGTTTTTTCCACTGAACAAATACTGTGCTGTACATGTGCTCGGCCTGGGTATGGGAATGGTTTGGCACAGGATCGGTACCTTTTGGTTTTGGCATTGCAGTTTTGAACGCATGAGTATAACTATAGCAACAGCAGAATCAAAGCAGCCAGAGTCAACATCAACAACAGACATGGAAGACCCACTCTAGTTTTTTCTTCATATTTTCATATATCTGTCCTTTGAAATAATATTGCATCAAACTGGCCACTCAAGCTACAGCAGCAACAGTTAGCGAATGTAATATTGATAGATGATATTAGAGGAGCAACAACTGAAGGAGACCACAGGAGGGTAAGCCACTATTTACGTATACGTCCTGATCACACTGGTTGCGGCATTGCATACTGCTGCATGCAGCTCTGCAGCGATACACGTATACATACACATACTTGGGCGCAAACATGTAGGAAAGCCTGATTAACGCTGTCTCCTTAAAGCCATATCTGTACGACACAACAGCCACAACATGCAGAGACATTAACCCAAGCAGATCTGCGTTTTCTGTGGGGCTGGTCCAGTCCAGCACCACAATTACCAAAAAGATTTGCATTCATTTTGGTGGCTGCAAACAGTTAGCAACAAAAACTAGCTTAGCACGTTAGGAGAACTGAACGTATGCATCATGCAAAATTCACCACAATCCAACACAATGCTGCAAGGCACAGCTGTGTTCCATTGGAAATGAATGAACTTCCAGGGCAACGCAATGCAATCCTGCAATCAGTGTGATCTGTTTAGCATTAGCTACATGTTTTATGCCAGCTTCATTAGAAACAGCGCTAGTGAGAAAAACAAAGCAGGCAGTAACTGGCCATGTCATGTTATTTGAATTCATTCAATTCATAATTGAACTCCTATGCAGAGATAATTTTCATGTTTAACAATAGAGTCTTTACAGAAGTATTCTAGCCCCCATGTTGAGAGACCACCATGTAATTCCAGTGCAACTGCCTAGTTCAACTTGTTGCTGTCAACACTGAAAACATCATGGTCAATGGTTGTGTGGTTGGCTTTTGTAATTAGGCAGGAAAAACTCTCATTTCACTTCCAAAAATCAAGGAGAAGAAACAAAACAAGTATCAGATAAAATAAGACGACTATGGATATCCTCACTCAATCACTAATCTGTTAAGGCAGACACCAATAAATACAGGATCTGTTCAGATCATTTTATATCTGGTGAGTAAGTTAAACTAGATATAGCTTTCCAAATATATGGTTTGTTACCCAAGTAAGAGTAAACAAAAAAATCCTACTTAACCTTAAAGAAAGAAATTTCAGTGATTGCTTGCTTACATAACACCATCTATGGCTTTCATTGCTCAGCAATGCAAAAGAAGCATCACAGCTTTGTTTACTAAGCTGTTGATTTACCTAGAGTCACCTAACCTAGCTAGCTAGCAAGAACAGTAACTAAATCTTTGCATGATTATAAGGTTACTTCCCCAATCTTTGGCTACAATTGCAATTTTTTCTGAACAGTATCAGATAACACTTTCTTATTTTAAAGAATGTGAAAGGCAAACTGAAATGGGTGTCATAAAATCACTTATATTGACTCTTAGAGAGTCATGTTTTTCATGCATTCATGTAGGTGCACCGGTGGACCTCTGTAACAATGGGGTGCTGGTCTTCCACTAACTTGTCAGTGGTTTTCCTATGATATTTAAAATGCTCTTGCAAGATGGGTAATGGCGACAATCTTGCCAGCGCCCTTTGAAAGTGGGCTGGTATCAGATACATAAGGGTGCTGTATCAGCACACTTTTACTGTACCCTAATGGAAAACATACTGCGACATCATGGGTATGTACAACAAAATAGTGCAGTGGAAAAAGCATATTGCCTACTGACCAGATAAGATGAGGGCAGAGGCTATTCACACTGGCTTTTGTTATTGTCTTAAGAATGTGAAACAGCACTGAAGGTGTCATGCGATTTGATGTGTGCAGCCTCTACTATTCTCATTGACACGGGCTAAATTATTTGGTATGAGTCCTCTGATTAAATAATACCGACTCTTGAATCAATAATCCAGCTGCTATCCAGGGACATGTGGTAATTTTAGAAATGTATACTCAATTATTTCAAGTAGAACTTAACTTTCCTGAACTAGGGTGTATTAATTATTCAGCAACCTGGTCTGGGACCAGAACTAGAGGCACTATTTGAACGTGAACAAAATTCATCCTGATTTATTTTTTTTTATGAACCTCACATTCATTTCAATGTATTTACAAAACCTGCTTCACTAGACTAATTAGCTCAATAGATATTAGTTTTGAAGCTGGTAGCTGATAAACCTTTTTTCTATCTACTTCTGATTGCAGCAGTTGCATTTAACTACAATCTAAAACAAGAGGTAACACGATCAATCCATCATAAATAAAAGATTGTATAATAGAGCAAATTGATTCCACTGCATCATTCATAACCCATTTTACAGCAGATGCATGTGCTTTTGTTGTTCAATCGTTTCCATGGGTAGCATGGCACAAGAGTATTTTAATTGCTTATCCATGATAAAAATGTATGTTTTACTCCACCTGTAATTTATCAGTCTATATTTAAGACACAATGTGCTGTATGGTGTGCTGAAATAAGACTGTAAGATAAAATCAAATAAGCTGTCAAATTTCTCAAAATCCCCTGTTTCTAAGGCAGCAGCATCAAAGCAAAGTGCCGAGAACTCCACTGCATTTGTTGAGGCGGCAGTGAATAGCTCACTGAATCTGCAGCTAGAGATGGTCCATGCTGAATGAATGTCTGGCCAAAGATAGGCAGGGTAGTACTGTCCTCTACAGACAACTTGATTAAGGGATTGAAGGATGATAATAGGCTGGATAGGGGCCTGTATGCTGTCGGCTGGGATAGTGAGAAGACCCTGCTGTCCCTGTCTGGTTCAAGCTTCAGGGGAGGCAAGGCCACAGTGAGCCAAAGCTTATTTGGATAACTCACTACACCATTACTAACTTAAAGTGCTCATGAAGCCACAGATACAGCAGAGAGATGTTGGGTTCAGTGATGCAGGAGACAGAATGACAAGATTAGAGTCTTCTTTCAGCCCACTGTCAGTATCAAGGCCAACTACAGCAGCGCATTATTTTGGGAGACTCAGAGTCGGATCTTACGCTGAGGGAGTTCAGATTTGGTGACCAGCTCAAGGGCACCACAGACACAACCCACGTTTGATACTTAATCCATTATAATAAGAGGATAACACATGAAAGAAGAGGGTGATGAAAATGGGTGCTCTCAATTGTAGTATTACTACAGATCTGGAAGGAAAAGTATTTTTGTAGCAATCAAAGTTGAGAATAATTTACCATTAACTGCCACTTTGTCTTTATCAAAGCATGGGTTTGAATCAGTAATGGTTCCACGGGATAATAAAACATGACGTCAAGCCTCTGATGTCAGACAGAATTAGTCACTAGTCTGTCACAACTCATCCATCGCCACTATTAGATCTGTCCATATTGGTTGCTGTCAGTTTCCATAATTTACTGTACATTGTAAATCAAAATGACACTGAAATGAAAGATGCATTTTCATATTTCGGACTTTTAAGCTGCAGCAATGCCACTGTTCATCAGCCTATTATGCAATACAGTTCTGTTGTATTGTATTAAAATGTTTTATTTCATCTTGTTTAACCTTAATACAACTTAATACACCCTTAATAGACCCTCCTCTCACTCCTGGTTCCAGATGCTAGATGTGTCTGTTCCTCAAACAGTTAAATACTGCATGGACAGATTTAATGTCTCTCTGACACACCAAGGCTATGCACTATGGTGGGCTGTGTGTGTTAGTGTGTGCAGTATATTCCCCTAGGGGGGGCAACATCTCATAACCTCTCCTTATAATGCAACCAATAATTATCCTTATAAGCTTGCGATGTGCTTACACGCATACTTACACATGCACATGCACACACGCACACACTCACACCCACACCTGACAGAGATGTTAGCGTCATGTCCCTTTGCACACAAGGAGACTGCACCGAACAGCAGTGAGAGGTGAAGAGGCGAAAGGATTGCTGTCTCCTTCACCCAGCATGACAGAGGCAGAATGCAAAGCTGTGGAAGGCTAGAGTTCTCTGCAGAAAAAAAAAACCCTGATGAGCGGAAAAAGAGGGAGGGTGCAGAGAAAATAGAGCCATTCCAGAACACACTTACCTCTTTTACTTCAACAGGCATTGACAAATCTTTTCCGTTCCCCCACAAATGATGAACAAGAATGAGACAGTGTCTGTTTTTCTGCCTTTACTCTTCCTTGCAGCATTGAGGCAGTTCAAACATGAGCAGCCATCCTTCCTCCCAGCTCTCACTAACACACGTCTGCTCTCTCCCTCTCTCCCTCTCTCCCTCTCTCTCTCACTCTCTCTCTCTGCCTCTCCCTCTCACTATCTCTCTCTCTCACTCTCAATCTCTCCCTCTCTCTCACTGTCTCTCTTTCTCTCTCTCTCTCACACACTATCTCTCTGTCACTCTCACTCACTCTGTCTCTCTCCTGTCTCTTTCTCTTTTTCTCTCCTCTCTCTCTCTTTCTATCTCTATTGCTCTTTCTCGCACAAATATACAAAACATGCACCATACACGGTTGCTTAGCACAGGCATTCTCACATACATTCACACAGTGAGCTGGGATGAACGCTGCACTCTCGCTCATGAAAGAGATGCTGAATCAACAACTAAAATTAGGCAGCCTCATCACAACAGTCACCCTCTGATCTGTGCTGTTATAGCAGCAGTTAATGTGTGTGCTATTAGCAGGATGCTGAATCAAACTCTATGATGTTGATCCTGTGAGATGCTTAGGTTAGTGCAGAGCCCTGCAATCCCTGTGCTCTCCCCATTTTCTGACAGCCCTTGGTGCACAGGCAGAATAAGGGGCACACGTGCGCATGCACACATGCACACTGTTCCCTGTGGGTTTACAAGTAGATGCAGCTGGAGCATAGAGAGGCCTGCACTAGCTCAGTCCTATGTCACCCATGTGCAGGATAACAAGGAAGAAGGGATGGGGAACGGAGGGATTGGAAGGTACAGAAACAGAGAGACGCAGCATGCAGTATGCAGTATGCAGCATGCAGCACCAGGCAAAGAAACACACTCTACACTGAACTAACAGCTTTGGTTTTCAAACTGTACAAAACAAATTGAGCCTTTTTCCCAAGACGCCCATCATTGTCTACCCACACATCTTCTTTATACAGTACTTGCACAATTCTCAGCCACTCAGTGCGTGTTAAGAATTAAATATAAACAAGCAGTAATTATCCTCTAAGCTGGTAATGGCTCTTAAATCCTCCACCGGCCTCATCCACACAAAATTATTGAAATAATGATTCTTTTCCTAGGCCCATCTGTTGGCTGTTTCTGGCATCCTGACTCGTTCAATGTAGCAGTTATCAAATCGCTATTGGAAGAGTTTAACTGTGATGATCTGCAAAAAGTAAAGACCAATTTCCAAAGTTCCATTCCTCTCAAAAATACTAAACAATGATGTAGCTTAGTAGTTCACTTGCTTTCTCAATTAAAAATAAATATACAGGTCATCTTCCAATTTGCAATGATGAAAGTATGATTTAAGAACAGCCTCTCAATACCGTTGATCATGATATCTTCCTGGACCATTTAGAAATCCTTGCTGCCCTCTGCAGTCCTCCAGTGCTCTGAACTGGATTTGCTCAAACCTGGCTAACAGATTCCAATTTGTCATCCTTCATGGTAACACCTCTTCCTGTTCTAAACTGAAAACTGATCGTTGCCTTTATTTGTTTCAGATGTGTTTACTGTAATGCACTGCTCTTTCACTGATACATCTCATTTGGTGCTTTGATGATGGTGATGGAAAACATAAATAAGACATGAGGGTAACACTGCAGCGTATCATATAAAGGTCTGAGAGTGTGGTCAGCTGCATCAAAGATCTGCACGACACCAGAGCAAGGAAAAGGGCAAAGAACATTACTGGCAATTCTGCCCAACTGGGTTTCCCCGTGTTTGACATATTGTACTACCCTCTGGAAGATGGGTCCAGTTTCTTCCCAATGGCAATGACCCTCCTCAACCTGCCCTCCTAAGTAAGGGCCCCGCCCAACCCTCATGTGTGCACGCACACACACACACACACCCACACACCCATTGGTGGACTGACTGAACCATGCTAATCTGCACATGGACACTGATATTCAGACAATCTATCCACCTAGTTGTATTTTGCACATTTGTCATTTATGTGTCTTTTACTATTATGGATCTAGCAGCACATCTGTAACAATGCCAGTGCTGCTACACTGAAGCAATACTTTGGATCTGTAGTCTACTATTTATCTTGTCTGCACTTTATGTGAGGTCCTGTTTTGTTTTGTCCTCCACTTAGTGTGTCCTGTATTGTGTAACTGTCGTGTAAAATGTCAGAACCAATTTACTAGCTGAAATTGCTTAGGCACCCATTATACATGGCAAATGAAAGTATTTTAGATGCTGTCCCAGGTGCCACTCCAGAATCTCCTTTAAGTGCTCAATTGGGTACATGGTTTACATCAATCGCACTGAGGGATTTAGTGGACCTAAGCCATGCCAGAAATGCTCATCTCACACAATACCATATCCTCCAGAACCCTTCACTATAGGAGACATCACTCAGACCTCCTGACTTATTTTGGTATGTGCCATGTATTCCTCTACTTGTTGAAAACAGGATAAAGGAGTCATCAGACCATAGGACTTTTTTCCACCAATCAATAGACCAGTGAACTCAAGGTGGCAGGCTCCAGCCTACCAGCCCAGGAAGTGTCAGAAAGGCCTTGGTGCATAACAGGTACCGCTTCTGGCTGTTCACTCCATCATCCACATCAGCACCTAGAATATCACTTCACACAAGCAAAATATAAACATCCAATGTAAACACCACAACAAAGTGAAAAATGCAGTCATGTCTTGCTGTTGGGCCACCTCCTTTGCTTTTTTAAAAGTGTATTTTTAGGTATAATAAGGGGCTTAAGCACTGCAGTCCCACCATAATATCCTTATCTGTGATGTTCTTGATGGGCTGCAAAATAAATTGGACTAACTAACTAACTTGACTTGACTCAACGGTTGGAGTAACACAGCTGTAAGGTAAGTGAAGGATAATCACTATATAATTGTTTTTTAGGAAATATAAAATATCTCCTGTCTGGTTACAACTGTCTTACACCATCATAACACAACATCAGGTTGATTTTCTGCTGTGTTTCTAAACAGTAAGAATGAATTAGCTTAGTATAGTAATGATTCTGCTAGTGGAGATCAGACTGACATTTCCCCAACCACAACTTTTTTGTGGCAATAATGCAATAATTTGTTGCTGTACACGTTACAAATGGTGTAGCCTTTTCTCACACCCACAGAAACTAGATGGTAAATTGCCTCTATCATGACTGACCTGAATATAATTATCTATACACACGAGGAAGAACAGAGAATGTACAGTACAGCATAATACATAGTCTGTGGATACACACACAGCACAACATGCCACCCCCGTACAGAAATATCCATATTATATTGCAGTGTGTGTACAGGGTTTAGTAATTCTGATGAAATACTTCTACATTCTTTCCTTCTCAGCAGGCCAGTTCACACCCAGTCCCATGGACTCTCCTCTCCCACCTGTGCTCTGTCGGGCTGTCATGTGAAGCTGAGGCTAATTCATGAGCAGATTTAACACAGAGGCATGACAACGTGACGTGAGTTTGCAAAAACTATGAAATGAATGCCAGCAATGTATTGAATGATGCTCATATTTGAGATGTTGCTCCCACACACAGTGCATGATAGCACACTGAAAGGTCACCATTCAGCTTCAAAACAGAAAGGGGCCTATTTCATTTTCATATGCATTTCTTCAATGATGATCTAAACGTGAGCTGAGTGCAGGCAGAACTGTTCTATTTCCAGAAAGTGAACCTGAAGTCTGTGTAAATTCTGCTGCCTCGGGAGAAGAGGCAGTCAGCTTGAGAGTCTGTCCTCAGACTACTAATGGCAAAGCAACACCTGACGTCCTGACTTTGAGACCGACTTACTACTGCACCCGGTTGGCCAGCTTGAGGAACAGCAGTAGCTGCCCATCAAGATCACCCACATAAAAAAAACTTCTCCTGAAGCAGCACTACTTTGGGCAAGTGCAAGCTTCAAGTAAAGGAAATACATGACATACGACTGTCCCAGAATCGTGATAAATAATGTAAATAATGTTAAATACGCCCTCCTCCAAGGGAGCAACTATTTATCCAGCTCCTCCTTGTCAAGTGTCACTGCAGCAAGTGCTTAATCATACATACAGAGCCCAGAGAGGAAATGAAATGCATCAATGGCCACTGCAGCTGAAAATGACAATCAGCCAGTTCAGTGATGCCCATGATGATCAGGCATATCAATGAGCTGCGTGTATGTGTGTGTGTGTGTGTGTGTGTGTGAGAGAGAGAGAGGGAGAGAGAAAGAAAGAGAGAGAGAAGGAAAGGGAGAGAAAGAGAGAGGGAGAGATAGAGAGAGATAGAGATAGAGAGGGAGAGAGAGATACACCCACCACAGAGATAATCAATGGCACAAACCTGGATCAACTTCCAACATCTGTAGACCAAGAAGAAAAGATCAAGTGACTTACAGATATATTAGAAGGGTGTAATGAAATCAGCTCATGACTGCAAGAAGAATTGTTGCAAAGTCATTAATATAATATTTGATATCACCTATTAAAGGACAAATGAGCTTTTATGTGATGTGGTTATGAGTTTTCATGAGGTTCTTGTCTTTCACAGCGCCTTTACTGTTATTGTTTTAATGACTGGGTTTTTTATACTATTACTAGTAGTAGAAGTATTGTAGTTTTTATTGTTATTGTAAATAGTATTATTACTATTAAAAGTTGCAGTGCAGTAGTAGTCATCATTGTCATAATAGTAATAACACTTCAGGTACACCATCATTTTAGAAGTATTTGCTCCAAAGACATACTGTAAAAATAGCATGGTGTAACATGGAAGGCTGCTCAGACACCACAGTCTTCATATCATTGCTTCACTCCTCCAGCGAGGCGAACTGTACTCCCTCTACACGGCAGTCTTCTTCATTACCATGTTACCCCAGGCTAGAGAGAGAGAGAGAGAGGGAGGCAGAGGGAGAAAGGGGAAGAGAAAGACAGAGACAGTGAGAAGAGTGTGAGAGTATCAGAACAACATCAAAAGTAATAAAGGCCCGGGCCGTAGCCAGACACCCATGTTGTACACCAGAGATGAATATTTGATCGATGCCCTTTATAGTTATTACCTCTCTAAAGTCAGCCAGCTAATATGTAATCTTTTCTACAATATCCTGTAAGCAATTCTGTTGTTTCAAGCTATGTTTTGTGCTCAGTTCCATTATGGAAGGAGTCAAACGGAGGTCAAAGAGGAGATGAAAGGGGATACTGAGTCAGTTAGGCTGTAAATCAAAGGAGTGTTGGTTCCCCATTGGAAAGCATTTATCAATACACAGGATTTGATGTTATAATCCTTTGTTTCATAATCCGGGGTGAGCATTCACAGAGAAGCCCAATTCAGATGTCAGAAAGGACTAGCCCACTAACCCACAAACAGTGACTATAGTGGCCATCAGGCTAATACAACAATACGTATGCTAAAAACATAAATCCATCCATACATGAGACGTTTTAATGCAAACAAATGCTTTTATGGTTCTAGTTGGGAACAACAGAACAGAGGACTCAGGACTCAAGATAAAAGAGAGCAAACTGAGATTTGGAAACTAACAGTCGGAGGAAAGCCAAGGCTACCCTTATTATTCCCTGTGGACTCTACAGATCAGACTCCCATGCAGCTCGCAATTGATGTTTTCAAGCCAAACCGCAGCACTATCTCAGTATTGTCAAAGTCTGTGACTATGGCAACAATCACTGGCAGAACAGCACAACGCTCTACTCTATTAGTGCTGCTGCCTGCAGACTACAGTGATACACTGCAGAGCTTAGAAAGAGCCCTTTTATTAGCTTTGCTGCTTATATTCTTTAATTTCCGATGATTCAAATATTTTCTGTTATGAGTATAAATAGAGTTAAATAAATACAATTCTCTTACTCATGGGGATGTTCACCAAGACAGCGCTGAAGTTCTCATAACTGAAGTGACCCTGCCCTTTTGTGTACTTGCAGATCTTCGTCATATCAGCTTTCTAACTGCAAATACAGACGTACTAAACCTACTTTTGACCGTTTTAGGAAATACAAGCCTCTGTTAGGAAATACAAGGCTGGCTGTGAGTTTGCTCAGTGTTCATTCTTGTGAGCCCAGATAAGTGTGCCTGACTAAACTTGGATGTCAATCTATTGCCTGTCCACCGAGAGATTATTGACTCTGGTCTCACTGATACAGTAAGGACTGCTGATATTGAGCCTGTTATCCTTCAGCTCCATATCTTCAACACATCAACTCTGTGAGGCCAAAGAACTATTTTTAAAATTATCAATGCACTTTTTGTCTCTAACTGGTAATATAGGTGATAAATCAGCTCATTTTCACATTTTCTGCTACGCCCCCTACCTCCACCAGAGCAATGTTGACAGGCTGTTTGAATGTGTTACCAAGATGCCTTTATCGTAAACATAGAAACACATCTATGTTTGAGTTATGAAAGAAAAAATACAAGGTGGAATATTTGCTTCTAAGCTGTAAGAATAAACCACATTGTGTGGATCAGTGGTTCTCAGTCCTGGTCCTCAGGGTCCAGAGCCCTGCTGGTTTTCTATCCTACCAGGTAGTTAATTGCATTCACCTGGTGTCCCAGGTCTAAAATAGTCCCTGTATAGAAAACCAGCAGGACTCTGGGCCTCGAGGACCAGAATTGAGAACCTTAATAATAACCTTCTAAAATTAGTAGCAGGCGTTCTATTCACCACATGTTCAATTTAATGTTAGAGAAAAGTATCTGTCCACAAGCTCAAAGACTTCTGAAAAAAATGCAGAATGCTGCAGCAAGTGTCTTAAAACTGAACACATTACACCTGTTATTACTTCGCTGCACTGGCATCCAGTAAGCACAAGAGTTGACTTTAAGATTGTGCTTCTAAATGGCCTGGCACCAATACATTTCAGATTTGCTTCCTAGATATGAGCCAGCGAGATCCCTCAGGTCTTGTGGTCTCTTAATTGTTCAGAGGACGAAATCAAAAGCTGGCAAAGCTGCTTTCAGGTATTAAGCTCCCAGTTGTTGGAATAGCATGCCAGAGGATGTGAGTTGCGCCCCAACATTCACTCCTTTTAAAAGCAGGTGTGTGTGTGTGTGTGTCTACTTCTGGGGGGCGACAGTTCTGTATGTTCTCTGTGTGGTATGGGTAGATGCTCTATGGCAGGTCTGCATGTGTCTTGCTGTTATTATTATATTATATTATATTATATTATATTATGGAAAGCACACTGATTGTGTATGAAATGTATGAAATGGGCTATACAATTAAAGAAGTGAAATGGTTAACAAATAATAAAGTAATTCTTAATGTTTAAGAAGACAAACTATTGTATTTGGCATCATTCTCTGAGCAGTGATCGACCACTA
>OOFE01014928.1:78664-89890 GCA_900323365.1 Monocentris japonica | reverse complement strand
ATATTATATTATATTATATTATATTATATTATATTATATTATATTATATTATATTATGGAAAGCACACTGATTGTGTATGAAATGTATGAAATGGGCTATACAATTAAAGTTTGACAGAAGTGAAATGGTTAACAAATAATAAAGTAATTCTTAATGTTTAAGAAGACAAACTATTGTATTTGGCATCATTCTCTGAGCAGTGATCGACCACTAAATGTATTAATAAATGCTGTGAATAAACATGGCACCTGTTCAAAAGACCAAACTCCATTAGATCATGATCTAACCTGATGATAACATTATGGTTAAGTTGAGGAGAAGTCTTTTAGTTATTTAAGTTCCTGTCACCAAATTCAATCAAACAGGTCATTCAGGCTGTGGTGTTGTCACATTTGCACTACTGCCTTGTATGAGCAACAGTAGGTCAGATAAAAAGACAACAACTTACACAGAAGTTATGTCATACATTGCTTGTACAGAGATGATGTTTATTCAGGCTCAAGGTAAACTTTTACTTTGCTGCTTCCAGTTTTTAGAAATATTTCTCCAAGCAACATTGAAGGCCAGCCACAAGAACAGACTTTTGTTGTTGCCTGTAACAGCAGAATGCCAAGCCTGTCATATAGTTTCTTGTGTGACCCTTACTTGTTGATATAGGACAAATACCAGCTCATCGCCCCTAAAAAAAAAGGGTGCTTTTGTATCCTGCAAGTTAACATTAAAGGGGAAGAAAAACTCATTTGTCCTATATAAAGGATGTGTCAAATGTTTTCTTGTTTTTTCTTTTTGTTTGTATTTACACTTTTGTAACTCACTTGGTTACTTGTTTTAAAAAGTACTTTACAACAACAACAATAACAATCATGATAATAATAAACAGAGATGTATAATGGATTCTTGTAAGATGTTGTGGATCGGAGCTGCCTTGGACTTTCTCACCTCCTCTTTAGCCTTATTTATAGCAACTGTAATCCACTAGCTGTTGCTTTTGGGCATTTTACATACAATAGCAACACCTATTGGATAACGGTGGCCCAACTTATATTATATACATAGCACTACCACCTCCTGGAACTGTTCGCTAGAGGGTGCCATATACAAATTAAGCTATTGGACCCACACTACTGTATTTAACTACACTCCCCTGGAACATGCCAGTATTCTACACCTTTTTATTAGTGACATTAAACACATGTATTACTGTTCAGTAATACAATTTCTACATCTATATAAATACATGCATTGTAGCAGTTTAGAATGGGGCTGGGTCAAAGACCTGCAGTGATCTATTGTATATTGAGCTAAAACAATCTTGGGATCTTTAAGGCCAGTACGAGAGATGACATCTTGTAATGCAACTGAAATGGAAACTGAATATCTTTGATGCACGATTGATGACAAGAACTTAATGACAACTTTCCTTCTGATGTTAGAGCGCGAGGTGATGGAGCCTCATTCATTGTTTCAGTTTATTTTTCCTGTACATATCTGAGCTCTCTGTTATGGTTCTGTGCAGACGGCAATAAAAATTGCATTAATTGATGGCCATTCATAGACAAGACAAATCAGCAGAAAAAAACGATATAAAACCAGAAGATTTTCAAAAGGAATTATCAAATCAATTTTATTCATAGAAACAACTACAAAATATTACTAAATAGGGATTTTTCAGCAGGAGACAAATTAATTACATAACATGGTATTACATAGTTTCACAAAAGCAATATCAAAACATGTAAAAACAAGGTCATCTGTAGTCTCCACACAGCTCCTCTGCTTTGACAGAGTTTACAGATCTCTCTCTGTCTGTAAGAGGAGGCACAACTATCCTGAGAATCACCTTTTTGGATTAACAACAGTAACTCTTCATTTAACACAAAGTCTTGTCAAGAGAAACTCACATGTGCAATAATATTCACAGAAAGTGTGCCCTTCACTGCACATTTATGTTTCTCACACACCCTCCCACACAGGAGCATCCTCTTATTTACAAAGTGTTTGGGAACTGTGAAGACTGTGACTAACACTGCATAGAGGTGCCATTCACACCAGTAGAAAGATGGAATATTTATTATTTCAGGGCCCCCAGAGGGACTGAGTCCTTCCCCTCTGAGGAGTAGGTGAGTGAGGACCGTTTCGTGGTGCCATAGGAGGTGTAGGAGGAGGCAGAGGAGGTGGAGGAGGAGGGCATACGGGGCAAGGTGGATGTTGAGGAGTGGGGGGGTTGAGTCTGTCTGTCTGGAGCACAGTAGGCTGGAGAGGAAGACCTGCCCTTGCTTTGCAGGCTACTGCTGCTGCTGCTCTGCAGAGGGCAACTAGATGTTTTTGGACCTCGAGTAAGAGAAGACGTAGAGGAGCTAGAGAGGGGGGAACTCCTCATCCCATAACCAAGTATACCAGTACTCATCATAAATTCCCGGGAGCCGTAGACTGGAGGAGTTGGTCCACGAGAGCCTGGGGGTCGAATGTTGTCTGGTGGTAGGCTCCGCCTACTAGGGATGTCATAGACACCCACATCTGGACCATAGAGGGCCTGGGCTCTGGCTTGCAGACGCAGCATCCTTTCCCTCTCTTCTAGCTCCCTTCGCTCCTGGATAGATGCCATGATTGTTTTTGACAGGTTGTCATAGCGAAGAGCAGAAGACTTCTGAGGAGTCAAGCCCTGTTGGCCGAGATCTCGGGCAGTGAGTGAAGTGATATCTCGCAAGGTTAGACCTGGAGGGGTGAGGTCTTGCGATGTTATGCCTTGGGGTGTAAGGTCCCTTGGCATCAGCCCTTGAAAAGAAGGAGAAGGGTCTCTTTGAATGAGACCCTGCAAGGAGGGTGAGGGGTCCCTTGAGGTGAGACCCTGCAGAGAGGGTGAGGTTTCTCTGGGCTGGGGAGACTGTCTGGTGACCCCCATAAACACTGGACTATAGGCATGAGGAGGTGGCCGCTGCACCACAGATCCATCTGTGCCCAGGGTCATAAAGTGGGGGTGGTAGCTCACTGGAGGAACCCCTCTCTGTGCCAGGAACTGAGGGTCTCCAGGGTTGATGAGGTTATCATAGGAGAGGCTGCTGATGCGATTGGCCAGCACACTGGAAGGGGAGAAAATGCCGGGTGGGGGATTGGACACCAGGCCATCACAATGCATAGCGGCCAGCTGGGATTTGCTGCTGTGGTGATAGCTGTGTTTGAGGGTGAGGGACCGTGAGTTGAGCGTCAGAGAGTTTAGCTGCAGTGGGCTGGATATGGGGTTGGTCTGGTAGGGGGGCTGGACATGCAGGTTGTCCTGTTGGTTGCCTCTCCCAGGGCTGTGTTTATTCTCAGTGCTGAGGTCAGGACTTTTGTTGTTCCCTTGCTGCTCTGATGTCTTCACCAGCTAAACAACAACACAAGCACCACAAAACAATGTCTGTCAGAGACGAATCAAAACACTGAACCACATAACAATTTCAGATAATGAGGATCACATTCCTACAATATAACGAGTGAATATCTGAAAAGACACCTGCTCTGGAGGAATGGGCGATGACCCTCTGGATATGGCCTCTAGGACAGGTCGTAGCTGTGGCACAGTTGGAATGGATGCAGGAATGATGGTTTTGGCATGGTGTCCCAGCTCTGGAAAAGAAGTCACATTGTGTATATTTATTGAAAATGTCTCAAAGCATATAGTGACTTGCAAGCATAAGATCTAGGCAGATATAGCAATCCAATGAACAATCCTATGGTCTGCAATGAAACCAGTGAGTTTTTATTGTCACTGGGAAATTATCATAGAAAAGGAGAACTTTTAGGAGAACTTTTGTCACTACATTATCAGAGTTATTAGAGTTTATGTGAGACCGTACCATCTAGGGCAGCTAGTTGGCTTTTCAGCAGACCGTGGTCTGGTTTGGGTGGCAGTGGTGGTGGAGTGTTCAGCCGTTTGATGTCTGCCACCTCAAGAGTCTCATCTGAGGAACGCTGGCAGAAGAAAAAACAGGAGCACATGAGAGATCTAATCATATCCCTTAATAGCTGAGGGTCCTTAGAATAGATATGCAAGGAAATATTTACTGTGCCCCAAATAGGCTAGTCATGTGTGCAGGCATACTTTATTTTGGGGATTGTGACTCTGTATCCCATTGTCCCCAACTTTTATTGGCATCTGTCTATCAGTCTCTGGTCTCAGGAATGGAGGCTGAATATGGACTGCTGTTTTCTTACAGGGCCTCTCTGTATACCTGGTGTGGCAGCACAGAGAGCAAAGTAACAGTTAGTGAGTTGTACGTTTATCTTAAATGTTGTGGATAAAGGAGACAATGTGTCTTACTTCGGAGAGATGGGACTGCAAACCAGATATTCCAGGTTGCTACAACAACCTCGTGTAAAAGGATTTATTCCTCCTTGAAACTTTCCAGTTACCTGTTGGAACATCAGGAAATACACTTGTTTACATTTTATTGTTATAACCTTGTAAATGCGTTTGTAGGTATTGGGGAGTTTTTCATTAAGTACATACAGAGCATGATTGTTTACTTACAATGCATTTCCACAGGTTAACACGTTGGGATAAGGCTGTTGTGAAGTGTTACCAAAATAATAAAAGGTCTACTGTATTCATATATTTAGTTGATTCACTCATTTTAATAAATACAAATCATTGCACATTTTTATTGAGTCGTTTTATATCAGGTAAATCAGACTGACCTGTTCATTGGTGGTGCGTCCTCTGGACACCAGGTACAGATGGAATCCAGTCAGACCAAGGACTGGGAGAAGAAACAGCCCTGATATACTTATCACTACCAAACTAGACATACTGTCGAGGAAAATTGGCGTTCATTGGGCATAAATCATACACAGTTACACACATAAATACACACATCATATACACACAAACACACATGCAGTGAGTGTGTGTAAGGATACGTGACAGTGCAGTGCAGTTTCCATAAGTCCTCCATGTGGTTTAGAACATATAGGAGGCCGAACGTGAACACGCCCACCATATGCACTGTCAGGGACAACAGAAACAGAAAGAAGTAACGGTAGTTTCGCCTCCCGATGCAGTTGTTCACCCAGGGACAGTGATGGTCAAAGTCCTACATGCAGTTTATAAAAAAAGACAAATGAAATAGGGATGAGTTTCCCCCAAAAGAGGAAGACAGAACATATACTGTTATCAGAAAGTCTATATCAAATATTTTGTACCAATAATTCAAAGTAGTTGCAAGTGTAGATGGTCTAGAACAAAGTACTGATGATGCAACCAAAAAGCAAGCATTCATTTGATTCTTTTGGACTATTCACTGTGTTGTCTAAATACACTTTGTTTAACACAGGCTGTCTTTTCAGATTTCATTTCTACAGAGACCACAAAGGATCTGAGAAAAGGATTAACCTGATTAATGGGATCTCGCTCCCTCCCTCCATCACCCTCTGTCCATCATTCACTCCCCCCCCTGCAGAAATCCCCCTTTATCTACTCCCCCACACACACACTGCTACACTCTCTTCTTCACTCATAAGCCCTACACACTTTCCTCTTTTCCTCCATTCATCAGTCCTTTATTATCTTACCCTTGCCGCTCCTTTTCCACATTTAATTTCCCCATAGTACACGTTTTACTTAGTGAAAACCATATTGATTTTGTCTATCCTTTCCTCCTCCCATCCCTCAAGCTGTGCATCTTTCCCTCCACTAACCTCCACACAATGATCACAGACGCTGCAATGGGAGCAACGTGGTGGTCTGTAGAAATGACACGAAGCACACCACTTCATCCGGACCTGGACCCCCTTCACATCCACATTCTTGTAAAGCGGAGCACGGAAGTCATCATCCTTGTCCTCATCCTCGTTAGCTGGAACGGATATATCAAATTGTAAAATAATAACTACCACTTTTACAAACATTTCCTCAAAGGAACCTAACTTTGACTACTTACCCATTGGCAGTACACCGGCATCCATAAAGGTTGCCATGGTGAAGTTGGCCAGCACGAAAAGGAAGAGGGCGGCACAGCATGGCGGCACAGCAGGGGAAATGGTCACAGCCAGCCACGGGCACCTGAATGCACACAGGACAAACTGTGTGTGAGAAACTTTTTTACTGTACTTGCCATTTACTGTGCTGCAGGTTCATTCAAAGGTACAAATACAGGGTATGAACATGTTTTGAGAGTAGCATGGATTTTATGATATCCATCCCCCTAGAGGTTGAGGTTAATCCTAATCACTGTTAAAACGAAGATTTTTAGGGATAACCTTCATCACATAAGTGTTTATTCTGATGGGAGCAATGACTTACAAACTGTAAATGTTTTTATTCACAAGTAAGCAATCTTTATTATATGGCACCTTTCAAAACCAGAGTTACAAAGTGATTCACAAAACCAATAAACATGAACAAAGCAATCAGAGAAAAACAAAGACAGATTAGACAAAAGCATACATGAAATAGACAGTAACATCAATAACACAACAAGGAATAAAGGTGTGTTTTAAGGCATTGAACTGAGTTGGTTGACCTGTGGGAGGCTATTCCACAGCCTAGGAGCCACAACAGTAAAAGCACAATCACGTCCAGATCTAAATTTAGAACGAGGCACAACCAAAAGTCCTCGATCTGAAGACTTAAGAGCCCTTAAGGTTTGATGATTGGTCAGCAATTCACTGATGTATAGCGGTGCCAGGCCATGCAATGCCTTATAAGTAATGAGGAGAATTTTAAAGTTAATCCTAAATCTGATTGGAAGCCACTGCAACAAGGCCAAAACAAGGGAAATGTGAGCCCGGCGAGAGGTCTAAAACAAGAACCAGATCTAAAGTCTCTCTGGGTAATGTCTGTCTAACTCTACTATCCTATCCTAAAAGCTTTATATGACCTCAAATCATAAAGAGCCATTATATATTTCCTCCCCAACTGAATTGCTGTGTGGCTAGGACTGAATGGGAGCATGATTATATCTCTACAGTGTGAGATTAGAGGGTGGAGCAGTGTAATCAGGTTATAGTGGTAGACAGACAGGGGAAGGTTCACTAGATTATATTAACAGTGTTTGATTGAATGTCACATTTTAACCTATATACTGTATGAGAACAGTTTTGTCCTGGTAGTGATGAATTGTAAAATATCATGTAGCATAGTATCTTCTATAAAGTCTCTCATGTGTAAATGCCTTCCAAGACTGTTGAATGCAAACAGTGTCACTTAGAAACCGTATCTGTAAGTCAGGCCAGCTGCATGTGTAAAACTGATCCACTTCACCTGACATTTGCCATACAAATTTATTCCGCTACAACTTCATGGGCTAGGAAGCAATCAATGTCTGTGAGTGATAAATACATTCAGGTCAGAAGTGAAAACATGAATAGAATTAAGAGCCATCCACCTCAATCGTAGGCCTCATCTCAGTCCTGTTCCTCCCAACTCCCAAACCCCTGGCAGGGTCCAGGTTGTGGGGGAGGGTTACCCTCCAGAGGAATGCCTGGTGATGCCATGCCAGATGCAAACCCAGTAATCCCTGGATTATGAACTCTGGATTACAGACCATTCTGCCAGGCCAGTGCATTGTGGAATCCTCACATTAGATACCAGACACACAGAGCAAGCAGTCAAGATTCACCATACATCACACAGCACGCTATACTACTATGGGATAAGTCCAATAGACTCAATACTGGTGGTCTATAACTGCAAAAGACCCCCTCCCCCTCACAATACACACTGCTACAACATTCATAATCATAGTTTGGGCATTCAGATGATGATGAAATATTGGAAATGTGATTTGAGCAAATGTAACATAATCAAATTATGGTCTTAAGAACCAGTGCATTGTACTTCAAAGGAGTACAATATGACACCCCCTCCCTAAAGTTGGTATTTAGGATTTGTATCCAAGGCTTTTTCACTAAACATGGTCATGTATGACATGTCATAGCTGATCAGTTACATTAGGCTGTGCAACACAAGCTGTGTAGCTGCCTCTGTGCAACAGTGTTCCTCTCATCATGTTACAAAAATCTTTAATGTGAAGTCCATCAAAAAAGCTTAATTCAGAGGACTGAACTGAATAATATGAACTTAACTCTTTTAAGTTATTACCAAGACTTTGACATAATAGTCATTTTCAAAACTCATTATTTTGTCCAGACTAGATCCCTTTTCCTTGTAAGCCAGACCTTCTTTGCAGTGAGATCTATCAAAGAGGATTTGAGTGACTGATTTATCATTTAACCAATCATATTTGCTGATCCTACAGCAGCATGACTAATTTGTTAGTATAAATTGACGTCAAACTGTGGCAGTTGATGTACTCTTTACTCAGCAGTCCTCTACACCCTTTAACAAATAATTCATTCTTTTCATCTATTTCACTACATTCACAAAAAACAAATGAGCTCAATATGGTGAGATTATATTTACAAAATAGCAATCCAAATAAGCCCAGTCCTAGACTTGCTAGAGTGCAAATGAAACATAGAAGGTGAACAGGGAGCCTGTAAGAGGTCATCTGCCTGATTTCTTGTGGACAGGATTACAGTGTGGATGTCTGTGCGTGGACGGCCTGCCTCCATCATTGGTTTGAGACCATCTGGACTACAGGGAAGGACAGTTCATTACACTGCAGTGTGGCAAGACAAGCCCCACCTAATGAAACAGCCCAGGCAGAGCTGTATTAAATCACACAGAATGGTAAGCTGCTCTGCAATCTGCACACTGCCCTCATCCCAGCAGTGGGTCAGTGGCACAGCCACCACTCAATCGGTCAAGCAGCAAGCTCAGCACTGCTGGCAGCCACGGGTCCTTCGATGCGGTGAGATTTGATGCTATTGTTGCTGAGAGATTTGTGAAATATGGTAATAGTATGATAAATGTCATCACTACTATATCATTTGTCAAGATTTCTATATACAGCATCAATACCCAACATTGGTAGTAAACAAATCCATTTACAATAAAACTCAATTTGTCAAACTGCACACACATCAATAAGGTAGAACTCACATACAGTGAAATCCTATTTATCTGATTCATCTCTTATTTATTTCAGACTTGTGCCAGTTTACAGAGCAGGAAGATAAACATGTGGTAACGGGTGTTGTGGTAGCTCAGTGGTCCAGGGCACATACCATGTACTCTCAATGTTGTGGGTTTAACTCTGGCTCATGACCTTTATATCATGTCATTCACCCTCTCTTTCATCTTTCCTGTCTCTGTATAATATCCAATAAAGCCAAAACGCCTTACAAATGTGGCAGCGCATAAAAATATGAATTCTAGTCATTTTAATGGCAGGGATTTTCCTGCTGATGCATGCAAGCAAAGCATTTACGCTGCAAATTAGACAGAACAAGATGATTCAGAATGAACATGAATGTATGTTTTATATTTTGAAAAAGCTCTGGGATCTTTTCAATACTAATTTCAGTGTTCTGAACACTGAACACTTCTCATTGGATAAGCAAAGCTCTGTAAACATCATTGAGGCTAGGCAGAGTAATTGATAACTTAATCGGAAAGTGACATTTCTCCAGAGGCCTTTGATCTTTGTTGGGCATAGGTGACCTGACTGAGCTAATGACACAAAACACTGAAGCACTAACATAGATAAAAAATTTCAAGACCACATGAACAAAAAGCAGGAAGTAGTAGCTGATAAAACTTATCAGACAAAGGAAAACTGAAAGCTTTAAAGGTCCTTTTCCAACTCAACCAATGTTGTAATAGAAAGTGTTTCATGGCTATCGACACTGAAAAGACCGGAGTGAATAGGTGAACTCTGAGAACATGAATATTGGCGTGGCACTGCACGGTGCTAATGCATCTAAGAATACTCCAAAGTAAAATCCCATGAGGACACGGGGCCCGACTGGCATTCACTTATGATTCTATGATTCACAATATCCAGGGTAGAGGCAAATGTTGATGTGATGCCAAATGACAAGCAACGTCCCTTTCACTCAGTGTTACCAAGGCGGGGCTGAATAGAGCGTGGCATCTGTCCATCTCTTTTTGGAGGAAGGCAGTCACCACAACTGCTGACTTGGCAGATAAGCAGGATATAAACTAGTTTTTGAGTACTGTGATATTCACTGATGAAAGCCAATTTTCTCCTGCAAAAAAAACCCCTACATGGTCTAGCTTCCTGTTGTATGCTGATGTGAATGGCCTTAAATCTCTGTACTTCCGGATTATAAGGGCAAACAAAGAGTCAGTGGGCTACGATGACACTATCAGTTAGTGGGTGAGGCTTTGGACTATTTTCTCTCATGGTGGATATTGATACAGAGATATGGTGTGGGGTCATTTTGAGCCCTGGGGCTTTGAAAAAGTGCTTTATATGGTATAAGGTCCTAACAGTTGCAGCTCAAATGCAGCCTTAGTGTCATCCCAAGCAGATCACACATCACTATAATACTGTATTTACTATTTTTACAAGTCTGATGATATTGCTAGGTTAGTATTACAGTCCCAATTTAAAAGGTTTCAATCCATTACATCAGCAGGCCTGTTCACAGTTTCATCTAGCTGCAGCAGACTGTTAAGATTTTAGGATGAGCATTCAACTAAATCAATAGAAATCAACTTGAGCATGAGTAGCAACAGTGGTTGCAGCCAAGATATGAGATATGGGAATAGTGCTTTTGCTTTATTCATTTACTATCCCCATCAGGTGTTGATTTGTAACCTCAAACCCTCCAGCATTTCTATTTCAATACTGAGTGTAGATGGAGTATGACGGGACGATATAAGGCATGATGTCTTTATACAGTATAATCGTGCTCTCCTTGACACCAAACAAAATTAACTTCAAAGGATTTGCAACACAAGGGATTACACATTTCTGTCATGGAGCAGCACAGAGTGACAAGAGTGACAATTTAAATGACCTCATATAATAAATTCTGTTGCTATGATGCATTACTCTACATTTCTCTGCACAGTAAGCCTACACACAACCAGTATGTGCAGGAAAATAATACATAAAGTAATGTGAGGAAAAGGTAAATATTTTAGCAGGTTTGAAAGCACCTTGAAATAGCTGATGGAAAATTCAAAGATTTCAGACCCCATATTTCCCAGATGGGGGATCACATGGCATCGGCCAAAGGATCCTAATCCCATACTCCCAATCTGGTGTCAGAATCCAACAGAGACAGTGCAGCACTGGAGAATACAGGAGAAAGTAGGACAGATATGGCTACTGAGGTCAAGAGTCAGTAGACTTAGCAAATAGCTGCTGGCA
>OOFE01014928.1:54877-77180 GCA_900323365.1 Monocentris japonica | reverse complement strand
GAAAATAAAATTAAAAAAATAAAATAATAATACTAAGGCTGGAAAACTGCAGAACTGCTTACTCCTGTATGCCACCCGTCGCACCCGGCCAAGCAGCAGCGCGCAGATCACGGCTCTGATTTGTCCCAAAGGTGGAGCTTTAATATGAATGACGTGAAGCGCACTACTCTGGGGTCTTGTTGCGTGAGCTAATAGTCTGTGATTCATTTTTCTTTTTCCAACTATCATGAAATCTATTAGTCAGATTCACGCTCTTGACTGGAAATCTCATCTCATCATTGTGTGAAAAAAACAAAACACTCACGACAAAAACCTCACTATGATCAATCAGCTCAACTTCTTTTTGTTTATTTACATCCGGGTTTTGCAGGAGGTCCTCGCAACATTAGGTTGTTAGTATGCAACCTCTTGCACGTCAGTGTCCTGTTCACTGACCACTGATTGTATGTTTTATCTGAAGTTGTATTTTGTGTGTAGTTTATCAGAGGGCTCTCTTACCTTTGAGTGGTGAAGAAACCCAGTCTCAGTGGGACTACTTGATTAAGGTAGTCCCACTGAGACTGCCCAACTAAATAGTAAGCAGTGGTTTGAACACTACAGTGTGATTGGGTTGGGCTTGTTAGCCTCCCCTATATTATCCTAAAACCAAAGCTATATATATAAGTTATATAGGAAGAGCCCTCAGCAGAAAACTGTGAGGCCAGTAACACTGTGTTCAAAGTCATCTACTTAAGAGCGAAGATTAAGTGAGGAGGTTGTCAAATGATGGATGCAGAAGAGTGGATTGAATCCACCATCAGAGCAGTCATGTTTTTGGCAGGGATCCTAGGAAACAACTGGCTGGTCATCCGCTCCCTCCCTGGGCATAAGTCTCTAATCCATACCAACGAGGTCCTCTTCATCAACCTGGCTATTTCCAACCTCATCACCAACTACCTGGTGGACCTGCCTGACACCATGGCAGATTTTGCTGACCGATGGTTCCTGGGAGAAACGTTCTGTGGTGTGTTTCGTTTTTGTGCTGACCTGTCAGAAACCAGCAGCATTTTCTCCACCTTCTTCATTAGTGTGTACTGGTACCAGAAGCTAGTGGGCTCCCTGAAACGGGGAGGTGCGTCAGTGCAGCTGGACAACCTTCGCCTGGTGGCCTGTCTCCTGGCTGGAAGCTGGACGGTGGCGGTGGTCTTCAGCATCCCACACTTTTTCTTTGTCACGGTGGAGGGGACGAACGAAAGCCATGAAGACTGTGTAGATGTCTTCTCTAATAAGTTTGCCAGGCAAACCTATGACATATTGTATTTAACCCTGGCTAATGCTATCCCTATCGCTGGGACAGTATATGCCAGTGTCCAGATTGTCATCACTCTTCTACAGAACCAGAGGCGCATACAGGGTCATAACACCACCATGGCGAAGGATGACAACAAGCGTGAAAAAAGAAATGAGAGAAGCATCAGCACTGTTGCTGGCCCAGACACTTCCAGTGATCACAGAGTTTCTCCATCCCATACCAACATTCTTACCGGCATACCTGGTGCTTCCTGTTCTGACGACAGACCATCAGGTCACAGTTCCTCCAGCTCTCCCCTCTACAGCGAAGCTAACAGAGACAGCAGAGTTGGAGATCCACCAAGTCTTTCAAGGTCCAGCCAGCCTCCAGCTAAGCCCAGTCCAAGCTCAAGCACTCAGGTGAGGGCAGCCAAGAGCGTGGTGGCTGTAGCCAGTGTGTTTCTGGTCTGCTGGCTGACTCATCTCCTTCTGCGCATCACCAGCAACATTCACATGTCGTCGTTAGTGGTGGAGGTGGCCAGCTATATTGCAGCCTCCTACACCTGCATCATCCCTTACATATTCCTGTATGGAGTGAAAAAACTGTCTTGTTCTTGCAGAGGGTAGATGCTAGCTCTTTACCCCAGCGTGCTAGCATCTCTGATGTGTTGTTCTGTTCTGCTATAGATAGGTTGACATCAAGCTTATCTGACTGTCTTCTGAAAGACTCTGGCACCCTTCATATGGTAGCAATTGTGGATTGGATTCTTCTTAATCCCCTTATTACAGGTTGCCCTCATTCGACAAATCATACATGGAGAAAACTACTAGAAAAAGATCTGTCACTGATGTATAGGTAAAATAGTGCTATTTCTAAAGCAAACTGTATATAAATGCTTTGAACTGTGATGGTAATATTGTCACTGCTCACACTGTAGATTATTTGGGTGCAATACTCCTTTTCATGAAGCTGCTTAAGAGAGAAATCAACTTAGCATCAAGTCAAAATTATTTTTTCCATGACACTAAAAATGAAGCATAATAGTCTCTACCTGAGTGCCCAAATAATTAGAGAAAAAGCCCCTTAGCAATTACTGCCTCGTTGGCGATGAGCATAAGGAACCCTGAGTGCTACATTCAATTAAAGAATTATGTCAACACAAACACTGAGGCTATTATGTATAGTGCTTCATTATTGGACTCCCTCTGCAGTGTAATTATCAACGCCTAACAATATAATGCTGCTTCCTGCTGATGATTACTTGTAAAAGTCAAATTGTATCTCTCAGTCAAGACGGGCTAGTTATTGTGGTTCACAGGTATATCTTTTTTTTGTGAATTGTTTTTTTTTAATACAACATTATACAGAAAACAATGACAAAAATGTTTTATTTCTTTGTAAAAATGGTTAAATTTATGAAAATGTTCTCATTGCAGACCAAAATTTGTAGTATAGCATTTCGAACAGCACCAAATCTAAAACAAATGTAATTGGGTTCGATTTTTGTCCACTCTAAACATATACTATTACAAAAGCACTCATTCACAACTTACAACTGTACTGTTCAATTTATCAGCCAGACAGACAAAATGATCACTGGAAACAAACACAAAAACCAGGTTTAGTTATCAGAAAAACCTTTGGCAGAAGATATGTACATGATTACAATATCCAACTTTTGACTTCTTGTTTTGTTCAAAGAAAAACAAAAAACAAACAAAAAAAAAAAAAATTACTCCCCTGCCATGAAAATACTACTGTCAAGTGTTACATTTGAACATTAAACACTGTAGATTCACCAAGCCGATTCAAATCTAAACAGCTCAGCTCATCTACAATAAGTGCATTTTCAATATATGACTACTGACCCGGAAGTCAGTTGTGAGCGAAGATTAATTTCATGTTTTTGTGAAAACGGGCATCTCAAATTTCTTTTCGTTTTTAGATCTCAAACAGTTGCTCTCTGAATCCAACTCAAATGACAGCCAACAGTGTCTTGCTTTACAAAGATGTATTCCAGCACAATGTTTAGGATTATACCAAATGCATTAAATAAATTAAAAAACAAAACAGGGTCTCCACTGCAGTAGACAAACAGGTGATGAGTCTTTCATGTCTCCACCAGAAGACTCGACTGTAGTCTCTTCTCTTTGTCCCTTAACATCACTTGGCAAGCTATCACACAACAGGCTGAGCGGGAAACAAAGAAGCAAACACTGCGGGATAAAAACCTCACGCTGTGCTTCTTGGTCATGTAAACGTATTTAATAAGCTGTTTAAGTTGTGCCAACGGCGCTAGTTCCAGTGGCCTCCTATCCCCTTGTCCTGTGACAATAGTTCTTTGTAACCTCAGTGAACTTTCTCCAGCTTGGCTTGCAGGGCCTTGAAGTTGCCAATGGTTTGTTGAAGGGCAGAGTTTGGGCTCAGAGACTGCAGCTCCACAAGGTAACCGCAGATGTTGTCAAGACACACGTTAGTGAATCGTCGTCTGAAATAGAGCGAAAATGAGAAATTAAAACAAACTTTGCCATGGGACAGGCTTTTAATATCTCAGAGGAGCAAATAAATAAATCTCTGAAACCTGACTGAAACTGTTGATCGCCACTTTAATGATTACACAAGACCAATTTCTTCCTCATTTTGGCTTATGAGCTGATGCTCCATGATATTGGCTTGAGTGCTTTAGAGTTTCAGTCACACGCAAGGCAAAGCAAAAATGCATTATAATGGATTTCACCAAGGCATTTGTGTGCATAGACAGGATGAATAACACATTGGAGCAATGTAATTGTATTAGAGAAGGTGATGTCTGTACTGCACTAGATTATTTTGCAAAGCATCAACTATTGTCATAGAAACTTCTAGAAATCCATTGATTGTTTTCTAATGCACTTGCTATTACTGTGGACAGCTCACTTAACATTGGTGTGAATTGTAAGTGCCGATTCCCCTATCCTTGCAAACTTTCCATAAGGTTTGGCTCATCTTTAAGAGGCAACTTGAAAGAAGCTGCCCAGAGCCTTTACTGGTGTGCTCATCAATGGTGAGACTAATCAATCATAAGGCTAATCATAAGGGTGCAAGATCTTTCTTACATGCAAGTTGCAAGCCAAAATGGCTGCATCTTTTTTTGAACAAAAAGTGAATCATGACAATCGACCACATCAATTCAGCAGTCAATTCCAGTTATTTATTCAAAATCCAAGCAGAATCCAAGCCTGCGAACCTGTTTGTAGGACAGATGTGTCATTAGGCTGGTTCAAGATGACTGCAGGGAGCGAGCCACTCTGTGCGCCTGACTAACGCGTATTAATAGTAGTTATGTTCAATGAGAAATTATTTTGATATCTGTCAGGCAATGCAGGCAACCTTCACTCTCCTGTATGTTTTTGTCTCTCTGCATGTCCAACACACATCTTGAACTCCACAACCCTCTGATATCCCCAACCACACTGATATGATATAACCCTAACTACCTCTCTGGAATCCATTCAAAGGAAATTCATCGTCACGATGGAAACCTTTAACCCCTGTGCTTTCAGACATTTCTGCTTGATTAGTAATATACAGTTTTAAGTGTCAGGAAAGTGAGTGAGCAGGTATGGGTTCAATGTCTTGCTCAAGGACACTTTGAATGGACACAATATTGGGTGTTGCAGGGACTGAACAGTGACCTTGTGGTCACAGTCTCTCTTTCCACTGAGCCACCCTGTTGCCCACTACAGGCCAGCAGTTGAAAGCAGGAGACTAAGACAGCGATTACCTGTCATAGGTTGGTACTCTACTGGGGTCGTCCACATATCCTGACAGAAGCACGTGGATACACTCTACCAAGTGGAGAGGTTTCTTCAGGCGCTGCCAACAGGGATCCTACAGGCAAAGGTCAGACGATGAGGCAGGCTGATGGATTAAGTCTCAGAGAACTAGCATTTTTAACAACAACATCGATAACTAAATAACTACTATTTTTAATAATGACTATATAGCACATTTAGCAAAAATGATCCATGTATTTTAAAATGATGACGTATTTAATCTGGCAAGTATACCCGCGTTTTGAAGAGTTGGTCATAGACCTCCAGGAGACGAGGCAACTGTACTCCTATCTCCTGCATAGTGAAGGTGACAAAGCCCACGTCCCAGTTCAGTCGACACACCTCCTGTTCCAAAAACTTTACTAGGAACTCTAGGAGCACAAGACAGATAGGCTTATTAGCAACGTATACTGAGCAATGCGTTTATTACTGAGGGAAATATGTTTTTCTTTCAGCATAGTTGAGACTGTGCATGCGTGTGTGTGTGTGTGTGTGTGTGTATATGTATATGTGTATGTGTGTGTGTGTGTCAAATATGTGTATGCAACAAATCTGTCCCCCCAAGGCAGACAAGTCTGAACAGGCCAATTACAAGAGGAGCATAATTAAGCAATTGCTTAGAAAACCTGCATGACCCTACAGACGTGCACCATAGAGACGTGTGTTGACATAAAAGATGCAACAGGCAAGTCTAATTATACTACTGTTGAAAAAAAAAAAACAGGAAATAGTGAGGTAGAAAATTCTAATGATCAGGAGAGGAAACGTGAACTTCATTACAGGTAGGTGTGGACGCTTACCCAGAGGGAAGTATCTCGGGGTTCCGGCATAAATCTTTCCCAGTGATACCAGTTTCAAACTGAGAGCCCTCATTCTGTCTGCTGGACTCATGGCGACACTGTCTCCCAGTTCTGAAACACGGGACACAATACATGCATCACCGATATGTAAAGAAAATTACAGCATAGGAATGGCATCATCCACAGTTGTGGCAAAGGCTCAGTTTGATTGCATACCTTTCTCCATGATCTCCTGCCACAGCGAGTGCACAAGTATTGGGTCAGAGTGTCCCGCGCAATGAATGATGGCCAGCTTGCACTCAGACAACTTAAAATGGTCAGCAAACTCCCCATAGAGCTGCACAAAAGGACATAATGCAATATTTCCTATACCTTATAATAAATATCATAATCTCTTATCAGTTGTTAGTTAATTGTTAACAAGTTGACATTCCTTTATTCCTGACCATCATTTTCACAACATTGCGTGTCACCTTGGTAATGTCCATGAGTTCAGAGTCCAGCTGAGAAATGACATTCTTTACTGAGGGATGCTGGGAGTACTGCCTGATCAGGGTATCCTGAATCTGTACTTGGATACGCACCAGCTGGGGGAAGCACAGAAATGGAGAAACAATACTAAGTGACCATTTTGAACCAAGATTACAATGGTGAATTTCACAGCTTAGATTTCCTGTGCGGTCACTGCCCCACATACCTCCATCTTTTCCTCCAGCTCATGAAGGAACTCTCCATCAGCTCCCTGGGCTAAGATGCAGGAGGAACTCTTAGCAGACAGGATAGCTCTGGAAATGTACTCCAAGCGCTGCTTCAGGGAGATCTCAGTGCTGCACGGTCACAGAGAACAAAAAGCAAGTAAATTAGTTTGGTATTTTATCATGATTTCACTTTTTAACATGCATATCACAAACAAACACAGACCAATATTGTTTGCGCTGGGTGTCCCCAGACAAGTCATGCTTACAATTTGAAGAACTAGACTAAAAATCACATGTCTAAGCTGCTCAGTCAACCAGGCATCTCTTCAACTAGCAGCGTGAAACAGATGCTTGTGGCCACTGTGGTCGCTATGAGGCTATTGAAACCTTATATGGAGCATGGCGTTCTTGTTAACTCTTGTTAGCACTCAGCTGCTAACAGTGTTGAGATCTTGGCATAGTGTTTGTGCTCAACCAATTGAAAATAAGAATAGCAAAGTAGACAGCACTGGAATGACGGGTCCATGGTGGACCTGCTAATACATGTACTGAATGCTAGTGGTAACCAGAGTTTGCTGAGGAGCCACTGTTGGAAGTTAAATATGAGATATAACTGAAATGAGTGAAAATGTTCTACTAGAATCAAACTTTAAGATGCTGTTTGTGTGTGGTCAAACCTGTGCATGTCAGCAAGCCGTGCCAGTACATGAGCTGCCTTGCCAAAGCTGCGGCTCTTCTCGTAGTAGCGCCATAACAAGTCCATATTGCGCACCTTACTCTGGTCCTGCTTGATCATGTGCATTAGGTGTTCCTCCAGGTATGGAGAATTCACCTGGACCACAGAGACAAGACAAATGAAAGGAAGACTGTCAAACAACAATCGTGCCATCACACTAAAAATGTAGACACATACATACATGCAGAAATTGCATTCACAAGCAAGAAAAATACACACACAGATACACACTTGGACAAAGACTTTTTATTACCTCCAGCAGCTTGTCAGTTAGGTCAGCCTGGATCAGCCAGTTGTAGAGTGCAATGTGAAACAGCTCGTCCTGAGACCTCTGGGCCAGACCAAGCATCTGCTCAAACTACAAGAGAACGGAGCAGAAAATGGAGCACCTCATCATTATATATACAAATCATGTGTACCACTGTAGCCAGAAACATGAGTCAGCTGTCCTCTTGCTACTCACATGGGCAGTAGCATCTTCGTTGCTCAGCATGTTCGGGTCAGAGGTCATGACAGGAGGCCCAGGCTGCTTAGGGACACTGGGGGACTGAGGGGCAGCCTTGCTCTGGTTCACCAGCTCCTGCATGGTGTCTGTGATGCACTTATAACATGACAGTCTAGAGTGGACAGAGGGGGGAAAGCAGTTGGTGGCAATCAACTACAATCAATCTATCATGACTAATTCTTCTGCCATTTCTTGCGTTACCTTTCCTGGAAGGCCTGCTGTCCAGCCCTGTCCTCCTCCGGCTCTCCGTTCTTGTAGAAGTGGGGCCCCAGCCTCTGCGGATCCTTCTTGTCTGCTGCTGTGAGGCACAGCTCGAGGACACCCTCATAGAAACGGACTAAAAAGAGTTTATCATCAGCATACGTTCCAACTACATGACACAGAGAGAGCGAGAGACAAGAGAGTGTGTGTCCCTACCTTGTCTGTACTGGGAGCAGACAAGGGGCAGGTCTGTGTGGTGGCTGATCTGCTGATAGAGCCGTAGCGACTCTCTCAGAGTTCGCTCTTTATCTGCCTTGTTCTGGATCTGCCTGGAGCTCTGCAGCAACTCATTAGCCTGAGAAAGAGACGGAGACAGCACATTTAGTATTTAGACAGAAGAATCAATCTGGGGGACTTTTTAAGGCCTTTTCATTTTAGAGGAATTTCATCCCTAAATATTTGTTTGAGGACTGTAAAAAATTGGAATATCTGTCTGCGCAACCAAGGAGAGCAAAGCAGTGCACAAGAAAAAGCTACATTTTTCAGACCTCTGAAGCTGTAACGAAGACTAATGGAACATATTTAAGACCTTGAATTTAGATAATTCATCTTAAAATATTTTAAGACCTTTTAAGGACCTGCAGACACCCTAGAATAAATGACTGAATGACATGCATGCGTGTGTGTTGTGTGTGTAAGTGTGTACTTTTGAGCAGACGCTGTCATCACTGCTGTACAGAAGGGGACAGATGTCCCGCAGGTGATTGCTGATGGCATCCACAGAGGCATTGTCTTTGATGTAGACATTGATGAGCGCTGTGATGAGAGCTCCAGTCAGCTCCTTGCCCCGGATCACTACATCCTTAAAGCTCACCCCCTTCATCTGCTCCTGGAACTCCTGTTAACAGCACAAATTCAGAGCCAAGGCAGATGAAGCACTCCAGAAGCAGTGGCTCAAACATTCAAAAAGAGGCATTACATTCAGACAAGCCAGTGGATGAATACCGCAAAGATGATGTATGTGCCTCCATCCATACCATAGGGAAGTGTGTATGCACATATACCTTTGGCAGTTCAGAGATGATGAGACTGAACTGATGGTCACAGAGAAGTTTCCAGAGGGCCAGTGTCTGACAGGAACGATGCACTAGCTGCTGGATGCCCTGCAGGGACATTTTCTCATAGGCTTGTGCCTTGGCTGGACATGAGGAGAGGCGGAGGCAGAGATGGAAGCAAGGGAGGCATAAGGAGATTAAAAACATGAGAATTGGAAAGGGAAAAAAAAAAAAGTCAGATTTAACATGACCACGATGAAGTACGAAGTCAACAGCCTTATTCTGCTGCTGGTACTTCAAAGTTTAAGATTTCGAGAAGTTAATCACTCACTGTGATATTTCCTCTGGAGCTCCTGCTGGACCTGTTGAGAGCTGGCTCCATCAGGGCGCATAAAGCCCAGCAGCCTCTGTTGTAGGTTGGCAGGGGAGCTGAAACTAACAGGGAGCAACACAGATGTTATTCAGCAGAGAGGGGAAACATCAGTAAGTTCCAATAGAGCTTTTGTGCTCTATGAGTCTGATTCTACAATCGTTACATTAAAATGACACACTGTAGACTGATGGACGAGCTTGACAGTCGTTTTCCTGAGGCAGGTTAGGAAACTTACTGCAACATAATCTGTGAGGATCAAATTTAACCGTAGCATTACATCTTGACCGTGGCCTTACGAGTTACATCTGACAAATGGATAGATGATTCATGTGACGGACACACGCATACAAATTCAACAGGCACTTGATTTGTAGCCAGTCATGACTGGATCAGGAAAGGTGTGCTGATGCATTTGTCATGGCATTCAACTGTCAGTTGACTTCCAGTCCGAGTTTCAGCTAGTGGTGAATATTATTGCAACGTTATAAGGCACTATGATGTCAATAGAGGACTATGCAAGGAGACAAAACACCTACCTGGCAGCACCCAACGAGGAGGGGCTGAACTGAGCGTTTTTATCAAGGAACTCCCGCAAACCCCACAGCTCCAGAAGGACTGACTCCAGATCAGACGAGCTAACGGTGCTGTCAAACTGGGGAGAGAGGTTAGAGCATTGATTAGCCACTATTAGCATCATTCTTATAATAAATAATCATGATCATTGTCAAACAGTTGTAAGGGATTATGATACTTACAATACTGGCGGTCTGATTTCCTTTGCTAATGATCTTCTCAACAGCAAGGCTCCCATCCCAGATATTTCTGTTCCAATTACATCAATCTCACAAGTCAGATTTGAATTTGGTAATGTTATAATTTTAAATATTATATCATTACTATTAATCCCGCCTCCATTCGGCTGGTGAATGGATTCAACCAATCAGAGGTGGGAAGCGCCACACTTAAACAGAACTCTGAAAACGTACTGCTGTCGTAAACAAATGTTCGAGCTGCAATTTAACATGGAGTGTAAGCAAATGATTGGTTAAAAAAAGAAATTGAATGTTTAGATACCAAGCGGGATGGCAGGACCCAAAACGCGACCAAAGTTATTGACAATTGTCAACTTTGTGGTGAAATATTCCATACAGTGAGTGAGCCAAATCATTTACTTTTGGATAATTCTGTTACAGTATATCTTGTGGGCTTCCATTCAACACAGCCCATATTTTTGGCATTTTCGAAAATGACGTGAAATAACGACCTCTGCATCGGGTCTCCATCTCACTCACTCACTCACTCACACCAACTGTAATGAGGAGAGCTAGTACTTGAGCTATGACCTAGAGAACACAGTCAAAGTGCCAACATGTCAAATCATTACAGCATTAACAGTTTGTTCATGTAACTGACCCCAGAATGCGAGTGAAGTAGACGCTGATGCCGTTGTGTTTCCCTGAGAAGACCACCTCTGGACCAGCGGAAATGGGAGTGATGGGGGCAGATCCACAATGCATGGGTCCAAAAGGCGTGGACAAAGACGGGGACATAACACCTGAGAGCAGCGTAACACAGACACAAGAGACAATTAAATTATCCCTCAACCGCTTTCCACCCAATAGTAATAACAGGCCTGACAATGACATTTAGTTGACCAACATTTTTTTTTTCTGACCAATCAACAAAGGCTTGAACAATGGAATTTCCCATTTATGTAACCTCACAACAAATGCAGCATTGGTGCCACAACTGCAATCTGTCTAATTTAGTGAGAAGCTACAAAGGTCCATGTTATACAAAGGTAATACACATTTTGCACAGGTAATGTCTTTACAAATGCATGTGTGAAAGTAAATTGGAATAGATTGCTAGTATTTATCATTTACCATTGTGTGGTTGGTTGTATTGATACTGTGTTGTCACATGCTATGGACATGTATGCCTGAATGTCATATGGCAGGCCAGAGAGGCCCTTCAAGGAGTCATAAGACTGACCTAGTTCAGAACCAATCATGAGAGGCAATTTTCCATGACACATGTCTGCAATGATAGCATTTTACATTGATCACTGTTAAAAACTGATCCTGTAACCAAGTGTTTTCCATATAACTTGTTTGAGCAGCATAATGGTACTCTAAGATTGGTCTGCGTGTTTGAGTTGCATCATCAGCTACAGTGTTTGAAAAGCCTGGCTATACCTATACTGTGCTGTTTTTAAAACTAGATGGAGCCACGGCTGACTGCAGGAAGACTGAAGAGCATGCTTACGTTTGGTTTAGCTTTACAAAGATAGAAAATATCTAAACTGCTACATGTAATAACCCTAGAAATATTTCCAGCAAGAGAGGCAACACAACAAATATGATGATGATTGTCATACAATTACTCCTACTTGAGTTATGCCATTAAATAAGCCACATCCATACGCATGAACCAAAAGCAGGCTTTAGATTTTGACTTTTCTTTGACCCCTGGAATACAGGTACCACATGTGAGGACATTTGATTGACTAAATTAACTACATTGAACAGGGTTAGAAATTTTGGGAGTCTGGTTTCTCCTATTTGTCAAGTTTAAAATGCTTTTGCAGACATGTTTCATAAGTACAGGACCAATGTCATGGGAGATGGAGCAGTTTCAACTTGTCAAGATTTGATCTTTAAGTATGTCACCCCTTCAGGCCAGTTGGAGTAAGGTCAGGGGATGATTTTTGTTCCAAAGCCCCACTCAGCATATTTATGGCTCTGTTGCATGGTTGCAAAGACAAAATAAATAAAAACATGTATACAGATGGACACAAAGAACACAAAACTTCTCTGCAGACACAGAACATAGCCAACAGTCTGGGAGTGAGGCAAGGAACAAGAACAGCTATGCACTCACTGTATATTTTAACAAATCCCTTACCTGGTACTGGAGAACTAAACATGGGCCCAACATTACTGGGAGATGCGATGGCTGAGGGGAATCTCATCTGTGCTTCTCCTCCATACCTGATGACAATATTGTGAAAACTGACCTTAATTTGTGTACATTGTGTGTGTGTGTGTGTGTGTGTGTGTGTGTGAAAAACACAACACAGTCTGACCTGAAAAAGGCTCTGGTGGCCCACAGTGAAACTTCTCTGTCACAAGCAGCACTGGAACAAGCCAGGATCAGTGCTGTGGCACATGCTTGCTCTTCCTGAAGAAAACAGAATTTAAAAAAAAAAAAAAAAAAATCAAGGACAAGATCTATGAAGTGCGTGTGCATTATGTGTGTAATCAGACAGTGAACAGTTACGATTCTTACCCTGTGCAGCTTAAAGAAGCGTTCAATCTCTTCACTTTCTCCACCAGTACAGCTCACCAGTAGGTGCCGGAGTTGGTCCACTGGCCGCAGCTTATGGAAGATGTGACTACCCTACAGGGCAGTAAAGAGTTTACACTTAAACCAATATTATCGTAATTATGTGTAAGAAACTCATAGATTAAGCATTGTGCAAAGCAATACAGTGACCACAGTTGAGATTTTAACCTTTGCAGAGAGGAGGACAAACTTCTGGGGAGGGATGTTGTGTTGCTGGACCACCACAGGGGAATCAGTGATCGGGACCTGGTCCTTGTTTAGAGGAGTAGAACTCTTGCTTGGCCTCTCCTCATTAATGGCACAGAGAGCCCAGGAGTGTCCATCTACATTAGACATCATCTGCAATGGAACATACAAGATTAAGAAAATACCAGAGGCAGGAGCATAATGTGAGGTTCTGGCACCTACATTTTGACCGCTTTAATGCATGCCTCTACCTGAGCCTCCATCAGGGGTTTCTTAAAGGGGAAGGAGTCATGGTTGATGCACCACAGAATGTCGCTGTCCTCCGTCTCAGATGCAGCCATCAGTAAAACTCCTGCAAGAATAAAAAAAATAAAAATCAGTGCATTACAGGCAGATCTGCCTCCTTGCCTCATGCTAGGATGCATGCCCAGCAATGGTCCTGTAGCTCAGTGAGCAGAGCATGGCACTGACAGCATCAGTTAGGTTTGATTCCCATTGGGTCCACCCACATTAAAAATGTATGCACTCATTGTACTGTAAGGCACTTTGGACAAAGGTTTCCACTAAATGTCATGTTAAATGCCACGTCAAAAAAAAAAAATAGGTACAGTTAGAGTCGTACCTTTGCTGTGTAGAGCCTTGTGGACCTTTGCAGGCTTCTGCAGGGTAGAAGAGGCAGAAAATCCTGGTGGCAGACGGACATGGACCAAGGCTAGCAGGCTAGGTCGTGCTGCAACATGCTTCAGGTGTGGAGGGGCAAAAGGTGTGGTGCTAAAGTAGAGACGCACACCTACAGAAACAGAATATAGGTACAGGTATATGTAAAGCATGGACAATTACATGTCACCCAAAAGTTCAACAGAGAGAATGATGGGGAGCAGAGAATGTAGTTTCACTAACGATTGGTTATCATTACCTGCATGAGTGACAGCCAGCAGGTGGCAGTCTGAGGACTCTGATCTGTCAATCACAGAGATCTGGACAATGGGTTTGAAGACAGAACGATCAATTGTCCTGCAAGGGGAGAAGAGTTTCAAAGAGCCATCAATGTATACGATCTGGGAACAGCATGCAAGGAGAAATAATGAAATGTGAAGGGAAGATATGTTTGAGGTGCAACAAACCCAAACATACCTGGCAATGTTTCCAGCAGCAGCCACAATGGAGCTCTGTGACATGGTTGCCACACGACTCATACCCTGCCCGTCAGCACCCAGGTCGTACACCTGAAATACAAAATGTGTTAAACAGCCAAATCATTAAGTATTTCTCCGCACTTATGATCAGTAGTCGCAAATATTTGTTTAAGATACATGTCCATTTCTAACCAGAAACAGTCATACATGTGACATCCAGTAGATGTTATACCTGCAGGACACATTTCTCTGAGCGTGTGAAGAGTGTGTTGCGGGAGTTGTCAATAGCAATCTGCACAATGGGGTCTGTGGAGCACAAGGCCAGCAATATCTATATTAGTGAAGTTTAACAAGAGCACAGACAGCTTCCACTCCACATGGATATGCTTCCCTTTCCTTACCGTCTTCAGAGAAAGAGAATTGGAGCAGGGAGGGGACGAGGAAGGACAGGGTGCTTTTGGAGTGGTTGATTTTTCTGCAGCGCTGGCTGAACCAGCCTGCTTCAGCCTGGTAAGCTATCTCATACAGACAGCCATCCTTTCCTGCCATGAAGATGCGGCCCAGGTCTGTGGAGGTGATGGCCAGGATGTAGGTGTTGTCTGTGGGGATTGAGAAAAGGGGGTCTGGTAGCAGCTGCATCCCACCAGACATGCTGTCATTCAACCCTACACGAAAAGAGAGAGATAGAGACGGTTGAGATACAGTAACACAGGAAAAGTTCGATTAGGAATTTCAATAGAAGTCATCACGCCTACACCAAGCACATTGTATGCATGTCTGAAGTGCAACAGATTTCAAATTACAGGACAGCATTTTGAAGCATCCAAACTGCATATTAAAAAAGCACAATGTACAATGGCTGCCCTTATCTCGATCCTCATATTTGCCTAGCTGATGAATATCTGCCATTTCTTTGTGCATAGTTGTCTATGTGCACGGTAATATATTTAGCTCAGGCCTCCAAACTGCCCTATTCTGTGGTTGAAGCGTAGGGGACTCACCAGCCTGGCCCTTGGGGAAACTGAGCCCCAGGATCACTACATCCACAGAAGTTGCCAACACTAAGAGGTAGTGGATATGCGGCTGTAAAATCCCTGAGAAGGAAAAAAAGGAAAATTTGACAGTGCATTGGTGTTTTATATATACACATTATATTATATATAAAGTGTTTTATATATACCTTGTTTTGGTTTCACCAGACCAACTGACAGAATGGTTTCAATGAGACCATCAAAATAGGCCACATCTCCTCTGCAACAAATACAGTGGAGACAAAATAACAAACATCTTCACTCCATGTTGAATGTTCAATGAAAGACCACAATGTTACAAAATGCTCAGTGCACCACTTTCAATTGGTTACTTGTAATAATGTTCATCTATGATACCATCACCCAGTTGCCTACAATGTAAATGTACTCACCCATCTTCATAATTCCACATGAAGATGTCATTGTCAATCGTAAGCCATGCGCGACATATCTCAGGAAAAACACCCATCATGCAATTACATTGCATATCTACAAAACAGTTAAGGTAGGTTGAAACTCAAATCTCTTGGGCATCTCTTGTGAAGAAAAGTCTAGCACCAAACACAAGAAATCAACTCTACAATTTCAAGCTCAATGCATCGGTTTATGTTTTCCTGATTAACAAAAGGATACGACTAAACTGCTCCACCAGCTCAGGGGGTAGAGGGACTCGGCGGACTGCACTGAGCTCTGGGAGGTTTGGCACACTAAGTAACCCAGGTCCCTGGAGGGGGTAGTCCATGTCCGACACTCCAGACAGGGACGGCATGTCTGCAAGACAAGGAATAAAAACAATAACTCTGAATGCAACTATTCTCAGACTCACCGGAGTCAATAGAGATGTCTGTTTCGTGACAATGTTTGGTTTTCCTCTGTAAATCCCATCACTTACTGTGAGAGGGAACACTGAGCAGCTCTGATAGATCAGGAAAGCAGCGATCCTCTTGCAGGTGTCGGTCAATGAGCCGACCCGAGTTCTCCAGCGCCTCAGCAAGTGCAGCGGCAGGGCTGCTGGGTCCGACGCTGGACGGCATGGTTGTGCTTCCACCGCTATCTGCAGAAAGATGCGATCAACCCAAAGTTTAACCTCAAAATCATTAGCCGCGACACCGTGCATGTAACGTTTCAAATACAATATTAATGATTGATAAATGAGTACGAAGATAAGTTACTATGAGGCTAGTCAGTGAAGTCTGGGATCCAAGCTAGCTCTCAGTTAGCCTTACTAGCTGAACAATGTTCACCATATTAATCAACAAGCAAGCAAAGTGCTATGTAGCTAACGGCCATATAAACGCAATTAAAAATTAATTAGATACTTCACCCGACTAAAAAGGATCAATGTCATACTAACGTTTTTAGCTATAAAGTTTGTTAAAAAGTTCAGCGGTAAATTTCCAGTAAACACACAACACAACTTGCTAGCAGCCCGCCAACCTCATGCACTTGAGCTAAGGTGAAGGGTTATGGGTGACGTACTTCCGGAGAATCATATTTCCTGCATCACAGCTGTTCAAAAATAAAATTTTAAAAAAATAGTCCCGCTTTCCCGTTGGGAAGTCCCGGTGGTGGTTACATTCAATCCTCACAAAGGCTTAAATTCTCCATAGGGAAAATGTAATAATGTATTTCGGAGTGCATTCATTTCAACACAATTAAATCTGAAATTTTACATCAATTACACTTTGAGAGGAAAGTGATTTCGTCTTATCTACACGGAGAAATTTGATATGGCTTACTTTGCTGGATGCAATGGTGGATAAAAGGTGGGTAAACCAAGCTCCAGTCGGTGTTCATCATAAGGCAAACAACCGCCAATACGAACAAAAAATCTGTTTTTAAATAAAGCTTTAATTTATGGCTGTCCTCCCATAAATTGCTTACCCTCATATCTCACATCAGATTGACACAATTTACTATGAATTTACGTTGTAACAACTAAAAAGGACTCTAGTCTGCAATCAATGTGCATAAACCAAGTTAGTATTAGTTCCCCTTTGTTTGACTGAAGTTGTGTCAGTTAAATGGTGTAGTTTGGTTGTAATGAAAACATGACCACTGATAAAAGTAGGCAAAAAATACAAACCATGACACCTGGTGAACTGCTACAATACACATTCTGATGAAAATGTTTTAAAGTGCCAACAAGACAAGTAACAAAGAGAAGTAAAAAAATGTATTGCAGTATTTGCTCCACCAGAGGTGCTGCCCTTTTCTCTCTCTCGGTTATCTATTACATCAAAATCTATATTTAAAACAATATAATTTCCCTTACATATTGGCACAGATACTGCATTACTTTTAACAAAAATTATATCAAAGACTCCATTATACAGTGTGGTCAACAAAAAAGGAGTATAACAGGAGAAAAAAAACATTTAAAAGTTGCTGGAATTCAGGTAAGCTAAATAAATCCATCCGGTGCTGGGTTAATCTCCAAGAACACTTTATTAAGAACATCATCAACAGACTAAATTTCCAACATTCACTTTATTATTTTTTTACAGAATTTTTTTCAGATATAAACATGTGTTTTTAGTTAAACTATGATACAGTGGGAGTAAAAATCAAACAACCATGTTGCTGCACAACAGCGAAGGAGCTCCCACATAATGTTTTCCCAAACATTTCCTTCTTGTGTGTTTCTGTTTAACTTAAACGTCCTGGATTCAATTTCACCAGTGTTCACAATACTAGGCCCCTTACATTTCTTGTTCTAATGAGGTTTAGGTCTTCTCTCAGTTTATAAAATATTGGATCCTTGTAGAGTTTGGCTGCAAAGGGATTCTGTCTGAGTAACTTGATTTAACGGGTAGTCCCCTCCTTGGCAGCGTACAATGCCCGTAAAGTCTGCACCACTCTGTTCGTAAGCTTGTGTCCACTTGTCAGGGCAATTTTCTTGTAAATAATCTCTGACTCCTTGATAGTGTCCACCCAAGGCACCGATTTGCGACCGTCCCGTTTCTTGGCCTCAGCCCAGGGCCCAGAGTAAGAGCCCGCCATCCAGTGTATACTGTAGCCACTGCGAGTCTTCTGGATGACCCTGGCAATCTGTGGTCGGTCTTTGCGTTTGGGGCAGCAGATGGCAATGACGTCCATGGCCTCCACTCTCTCATTCATGTGACCTGAAACATCTGCGGAGTCCCCACCTTTCCTCGGTCGCCGCTGTGGACAGAAGTAACAGAGTGTTAGTACTTCCACCATAGAGGCCATCCATACAAACTGCTAATCTCTATCCCACAGTCCAGGAGCTTTAAAATACTTACCTCAGGGGGTTTGTCATCGTCACTCTCCTCATCATCTGTCTCCATTGGAGCAGTTTGACGGTGGTGGTTGTGGTTCCGGGGGCTGGGACCACCCAGCAGCGAAGAAATGGCTTTGTTTCTGGCATTGGCACTTGCATCGCCCTCTGCATCCTCTTCATCAGGGTCCAAGTGCTCCATCAGTAACTTGAACTAAGAGATACAAGTGTGCAGAAGTCACTCCATCATTTCTTGATTTAATACAAAGATGTCAAACTGTTACACAAGGTATATCACATTGAAAAAATTCCTTGAATTCCTGACGATGGCACTGAAAAAGTATAAGCCTGTCACGCTTACAAGGACGACAGCAAACATGGAATATCTGGCAATCAAAAATGTCATGACTGCCGGCCACCTGAAAATCTGTGGCAGGCTGCATTCTGCCCACAAGCCTTGTGCCTCCTACCTGTGCCTTAGACTGAAATCAATTCAAAACATTCTGAAAGAGGAAATGTGGTGTAGTGATGAATGCTTACATCTAAGTACTGTTTCACAATAGTCCTCTTGATTTCGTAGCTGAGATCCGAGTTGGCTAGATTACTGTTCAAGAAGTCCAGTGTCTGCCGAGGGTTGAAGTGCACATTAGACTTCCTGTTCACAGCCTTGTCATAAACCTTGGCTGACTCCGTTGGTGAATACTTCTGGATTTTACTAGAGTGCAAAAGAGACAGGTTTGTGTGAACAATTCCACCTTTAAGCACAGTTAAGGAATGATTTGTTCAGTGGCAATAGCTTGTTTTCTCTATGACAAATGTGTTAAATGTGTGGTGAGTCATGTTTGCCCAAGCGTGGCCTACCTGTCTGAGAAGCCATACAGATTCTTCAGATGCTGCTTCAGTACCAGTAGCAGCAGGATTCCCTGGGAAGCATGGGCAAAGTCCAACAAAGGCATGGGATTTTCCGGTAGATGGTTCATCACTTTATCCACATCTTCCACATCAGCATCAGAATCAGAATCAGAATTAGAAACCAGAGGATGCAAGGATTTCTTTGGCCTACGCACCACCTCATCATCCTCATCACTGCTGCTGGATGTGCTACTGTGCTGCTCATCCCCGTCCTCATCTTCAGAGCAATATTTCCTCTCCCGATGCCGCTTTTTCTTCTTTTCCTGCTGTACCGGCTCTTTGCGCAAACACTGCACAGAGAAAAAAAAAAAATAAATCACTCAAACACAGACCAAATATCTTGAGGATTTTACACAAGACTGGATTATAGATATAATAATACATAAAAGCTACAAACAGCAAGAGGGCACATGCATAATGTACCAAAGCTTGAGTATGAGACTGTGTAGTCTTTGACTGCCTAATGCAGGTTGCTGTGAATGGTTCTCACCTCCTTGAAGGACTGTAGCAGGTTGCTACCAGAGACAGACAAAGTGATGTCTATGTGGTGCATGATGAAAAGGGGCTCCTCCTGGCTCTGGAAAGGGAAGCAGGCCAGGTTGTCCGCTATGAACAACAGCATATTCACCTCTGTCTTCTGCAGGGGGAAAGGTACAAAACATCCATTATTTAAACCAACTATTCATGTCCAGTCTTCATTACACTAGAATATTGTGTATATATGTGGAGTCCATCTGATGGAGAGAGGTTAACTTACAGAGCTGTCATCAAACAGGTTGAGCAGGGAGATGAGGAAAGCCCGTCTATGTTGTCGGTTCCCACGGACCATGCTGAAGAGATGAGAGCAGAGAGCAGAGGTTGTCTCATCCTGACGGTAACCTCGGACCACTGCATCTCTGGATCCAATGATGGCCTGCTGCACCTGGTAGGACATCTTCATGCCTGCTACAGCCTTCATCTGTGAATACACACAGAGATGCAACACATCAATTAATAACGTCATTGTCCCTCAAATATAACTACAATAACAATGTGCTCCGGAAATTCTCTTTTCACTTTTCTCTTGTTACTTCAGGTAGGACACTTCAGCAAGGCAGAAGAACCAAGGTCTTCACACTGAGAGTAAAGACTTTCCTATTCACTACCCCATCCTGCTGCCCCATCCTAAGGAAACTAATGTCTACACACAGTCCTAGCCAACACGGACACTCACGTGGATGAAGCCTGTGTATTTCTTGTCAATCTCCACCAGCTGCTGATCAGCCTTGTTCCTCATGGCAGGCTCAGGGTCCGTTCCCACGGCAATCAAGTAGGGCACACACTAAAAAACAAGTGTTTCCAAGCCATGAGTAGCTAATCATTTTTCAATTTTCAACAAAGACTGCACTTAGTTTTTAGAATGCAATGAGTAGTTTTGCACTATGTTTTGGTGTAAGGATAACATTACAAATGAAATAACAGCCATGATGCAGGCTAGCTAAGACGGAAAGTCAACACTCTGTGATAAAAGAAAATCACACACATTGCTTTTGCTAGTATGCTTTTGCAGTATGCTGGAGTGAGATTGAAAACGTACCTGTACAGGATGGACGAGGCCCTGATTGAGTGTCAGTACAATGACACTTAGGGCAAAGTGCCTAACATTGGAATGAGTGTGGAAGAAGGCCTCCAGCACCTGCTTCAGATAGAGCTGCATTATGGAGCTGCTCATGCCTGATGAGATGTCCCCCATCTCCTTCAGATCCTCCTGCTTGGACAGCTTCTTCCCTGGATAAACAAAAACATGCATCAGCTTGAGGATGTTAGACTACTGGCCTGCTCAATGTTGATTAATAATACGGTTGAGTATTAAAACATCATGGATATGTTAACTTACACTCGCGATCAGCCTCCTGCATTCGTGAGTCCTCCTCCTGTAGGTAAGTCTGCAGGTTTTTGAGCACCTGGACCTTCAGATTGACTGATGTCTTCTCATCTGACAGTGTGCCATTATACAGAGTCTTCACATCCTGCACAAACATCAGTGCTGGGTGCATGATGAACTGGAAGCCTTGAGGGAGATAAGAGAAGAACTTAAAGACAATACTGATGTCATTGCTGAGGAAACTGAAAACAAAACCACAAGCTAACAGAGAGATCCGAGCTGTTGGTGACAATTTCTAAGTATGGTGAACATATCTAATTTAAGTATGAGATGAGGTGAAATATACCTAGACCAATGATGGCCTTGATTTGGACCTCCTCATCCCCATGAGTGGTGAAGTACAGCAGAAGCTCCAACACTTTGTCCTTGATGACAACCTTAGAGACATAGGCAACGATAACAGTGGTCAATTATCAAAAATGTTATGTTTTGCTTCAGCTTTGCACACCAGATTTAAACGGTCTACTAGTGCCTAACCTTGTTAGTGCCCTTGAACTCCTCCTGGTCAAAATCAAAGTGTCGACAGAGAGCCCCCACAGTAAACAGCGAGCGCAGCAGAGCAGGTTTATTAGCCGCCAGAGCAGAGCTGTTGGGGTCCTCTTGGTGCTGCGTCTTGAGCTTTGTCAGAGCTCCTACAGAGTAGTACATACAGGCAGTGAAAAATAAATGGTCAGTTGCTGCTATTGTTTTTCTAGGTCATACAGTGAGCTATAACTAAGTACTTATATACATACAGGGAAGATTGTGGCCGACCCCTCCCACCCCGGACATAAACTCTTTGAAACACTCCCCTCTGGCAGGAGGCTGCGGTCTATCAGGACCAAAACCTCACGCCACAAAAACAGTTTCTTCCTGTCAGCAGTCGGCCTCAAGAACAAGGCCCCGGACCCCCAATGACAGACTCTTTTCGCACACACACACACACACACAAACACACACACACACACACATTACAAAAGCAACTTGCACATATTTCCCACTTGCACCTTATTGCACACATCTCATCTTGTTAAATGTTTTGTCTTTTTTTATAATTTATTATGTGAATTTGTTTTTTTAGATTTATATTTTT
>OOFE01014928.1:22401-48294 GCA_900323365.1 Monocentris japonica | reverse complement strand
GTCATTGATGACATAATCGGAACAATATTAATGCTGCAATCCATTGCAAGTCGGAAGTCGATAGCTCCGAGTCGGTATTCCCAACTTCCAATCTAAATGCGTTCCAGTGCATCTGCTCGGGAAAACATGGACGCCCACAGCAAACTCATGTTTGTATGGCAAGTCTCTGAATTTCACAACCTTCTAAAGAGGACCTACATCGACTACTACAGCGCCATTAGTGAAGAGAAAAGGCACATATCAGTGAACTAGTAATGTTAACGTTAGTAGGCTAGTACCACACGCTAGTAAAGACTTCTATCATATCAGTGAACTAGTAATGTTAACGTTAGTAGGCTAGTACCACACGCTAGTAAAGACTTCTATTTCGTAACGTTGAGCATCAACCGAATTACGTTACAAATGTAAACTACAAACTTGTTTCAATATGTTTTCACAACAAAAACAACATATGAAGTAAAAATTGATGCAAAGGGAATTGTGTTCACTGTTTACGGTGTGCACTGCTATATTGCTGTGACGTCAGGTGTGTTTATAATCGGCGAACTCAGACCAGTTGGATGTTGCCTGAGTTTCTGACTGGGAATTCCGACTTGATTGACTGTTCTATTGCACTTTTTCGTGTCGGAGGTCGTTTTCCCCGAGTACAATGGATTGCACCGTAAGGGTCAAAGGTTAGAAAGGGTCATGACTCTTTCAATGACCTCAGGCCAGGGTCAGAATCTCACCTGGAGGATGGTGGTGTCAGTTAGCAGCTGGATCTCCAGGAGCTCCGAGATGTTGCTGACAATATCGCACACTTTGTTGTACAGCATGACTATTACCCTCTGTTTATGTGTGGAGCACTTCCCTCTCTTGGTCTTTGAATTAACCATGCGACCTTGGTGAGTAAAATAAAGAGAAAATCAAAAGATAGGAAAAACAGTGATCCATTAGACCCAGTTTTTTTTGAGTAAACCATTTGTTAGCTGAAATAGTGTTCACAATGGGTTTAGCATCGAGAAATGTGATTGTAAGAATTGGGGGAAACAACTTTGACCTCACATGAAGCAAGTCTAAATCCACCACTTTAGATGATAAGCAGTGTCTTCCGGAATTTGAGGAGTTTGCATTTTTTTAAATTAACTCCCTGCAAATAATGACCCTGACAATAAATACATTGGCATAATTTAAAGAAAAGCTGCTATTTGCAATAATTGCAGAACTTGATCAAATTCTGGAGGAATGAAATGGTTTGCTGACCTCCATGGGGATCCACTCTGTAGACCGGGTCATACTGAGGGTATAGAGTGTTTTGCAGATGGAACTTGGTGTACTGCAATACCCTCTCAATCACATCCTCTATATAAACAGCCTTGGGCATGCGCAGAGATGTCATTATGTTGAGTGCCGTCAAACAGGCATCAGCAGACTTAGTCACTCGCTCCATGATGAGATCACGCCACAAGCGCTCTTCATCCATGGTGTCATTATCCTATAAATACCAGGAACAACATATTAAAAAAAAAATCTTACACTTTCCACAGCTTCAGGAGAGAATGAGACTAGTCAAACCGTAATCACTTCATCAACTAAAACAATACTAGGAGGCTGATAACTTACATGACTCATTAACGTGCAAAGTTTGGCGCCATCCTGAATGTTCTTCTCCAGAATGTTCAAAATCTTCACCAACTTGTCAGAAGGAAGCTGTGGATGAAACAGATGATGGGTTGATTTCAAAGTGATCTTACTGGATCTGATCTTATAAGAGCTAAATATCACCAGCAGCTTGTGAACACATAGCCGCCTCACAGCGCTCATCCATACTCCTCTTACCCTGTTATGGATGCCCATAGCTTTAATTTTAGCCGACTCGCTGCTAAGGTCACTCAACTGGTGCTTCCCAAGCAAGATTTCTTGAGGGATCTCATCATCATCTGTGTGAGGGCACAGAAGAGTTAAATGGTTAACATTTAGCAACTCAATACTTCAACTGCAACAATTGTTTTTTCTGACAAATTTTGGAAATTGTACAGTGCTTAATGTTTACCTGCAGCAGTGAAGTCCACATCCTCGAGGTTCTCCAGAATGTTGTCCACACTCGCCGTGAATCTCTTAAATGTGGACGAGTCCATCAGTTCTAATAAGTAAACATATACAAATTGAGTAACACAAATCTGTGGGATTTTTACAGTGTTAAAACAGAATCCAAAGTGGAAAAAACATACCCTCTGGTGTAAGCTTGGGCTCATACGCCTTCCTCTTTTTCTGTTTCTCCTTTATCCTTATTTTTTTGGCAACTGGACAAGAAAGAAGACAAAATCACAACACTAAACAAATGCTTAACAGTGGCAACGGACACTGCAGATACAGACTGGGGTTCTGGGAATTGGCCTGATCATTGCTGTCAGAAAGAAATTATTCATTGAATGAAAGTTGTATGAATCAAGAATCACAACATGTGCCAGCTCATCTTCTTGGCACATTATTAATAGATGAACAAGGAAGTGATAGTAGTAGCCCACGGAGGTTTACTTGACTAGAGTCAGTTATTAGTCATAGCTACAGTTATTTACATTACAGTATACTATTTTTATAAGATCATGTCCTTGGCTCAGCAAAGACAAACATATTCATTATGGAACTTATTTTAACATATAATTTTACTTTCAAATGTGGATGTCCATGCTGTTGGGGAACAGAGACTGAGTGGGAGAGGTAAGACATTAAAGAAAAGAAGAAGCCAGCTGCCACATTTTGCAGGCTAAATGAGCAAACGCCTTTTCCCATGTCTTTCTACGTACCATCATAATTAAGCCAAAGGATTGAAGACTAATGAACACAAACACAAAAATTAGCTACAGATCTTTGAATACATGTATCTTAAATTCATCAGAAGTAGTGAGATTTATAGAAAAGATAAAACTATGTAAACACTACTCACCATCAATGCTTGGTGGTGGAGTATCTTGTTCCGACTCCTCTGAGCTGCGTTCACGGTGGCGAAACCCTCGACTTCGCCGATGCTCTCCAGAACCTTTCCTCTCCTCTTGTTCCCATACCTTGTTCTGTTCCTTCTTATGCCTTTTCCGTGCAGCTGGAATTGATACAGAGATGCAGAAAGGTAAAATCAGAAATTAAGCACCAAATATTGCTTTGATTAATACAATATTTCAAGCACTCAGAGCGGGTCCATTGCTTTTTGACTGATTATGGTTGCATGGTAAGAATAATGTCCTGTTAAAAGCACAGACAGCAAAATATGTTTCTACTTTTGGCAGTGTATTACTCATACATTGTGATTTTTAAGGATTGTTGAGATTGCTGAGTACTCACATTCATTCACAGAGTCATCATTATCCTCATCTGAGTCCATCTCGCCATACTTGGGTTTCTCAGTGACCGTGCTGCGCCTGCGCTTGCTCAGCTTCACCCTCTCACACAGTGGCATGGTGGAATCTATCTCTGCAAGCAGATGAGGAGGAGACACAACCAGTCACCTATAAGGTTGACTTTCAGCACTAAATCACTTCTCTCTTCTTTTTAGGAGACAGTACTAAGTCTTGACACCAAACTAGATGCCTTTTCATCATTCATCATCATTTACTCTGGATTAATGAACATGAGTCCAATGACTCCAGAGATAGTCGTAAAAAGAAGTAAATAAGAAACATGGATAGGAGTAAATTGCATCTATTCAATCCAGCAACTCAAAAATCACATTACACAACATTATTATCATTCCCCTACAGCATCCTATATTTATTAAAGAAACATGAGGAAAAATCTTACCTTTTGCTGATTTGTCAAAGGAGGGCCAGTTCTTGGAATTGGAGCTGTGAACATTGCTGACCTCCCTCTCCTTAATGATCTTCTTTACCTCATCAACAGTGAGTTTCTGAAGCACAACAACAGGCTTAGCTCCTTTGTCAAAGTTCTCTACTAATGAAACTCTCTCCAGGCTGACCCGGGGTTCGCTCCAGCCATCCATCAATCTGTTCCCAAGTTGGGGATCCTTATCCTCCCTATCTTTCCCATCCCGCTTTATTTTAGGAATCACAAAGTTCTTCAAACTTCCTGTCTTGCCCCCTAGCAGGTATGCAGGGAAGTTGCCAGGTTTTCCCTCATAAGACTGCCGTTTGTTTCCATCTTGGTGGCTCCTGCCACCATCCCCACACTTCCTCTCCTCCTTTCTCCGGGGGTTTTGAAAGCTGGAATCGTCTGGCCTATGACGACCAATGAGGTCAGTGGATCCTCTGCTCTCCTGCTTCACTCTATGGCTATCGGGTTTAGTGCGCTGGTCAGGAGTGTGTCTGTTCCGGTGTTCCCCAGACTCAGTCCTGTGTTTCTTTTCCTTGTCCCTATCCTTGTCCCTATCCTTGTCCCTATCCTTGTCCCTATCCTTCTCCCTATCCCTCTCCCTATCCCTCTCCCTATCCCTCTCCCTATCTTGTCCACATCTGGAGTCACGCTCTGCCCTTCTTGAGGATTTTGGGGTGTCTGGGTGGCGGACGTGGGATTGGTCACTGCTGCGGTACTTTTCCTCTCTCTGCCCAGAGTCAGAGCGCCCTTCATGTTTCTGTCGTGGGGTGTCAGTCCCTCTGCCATCTGAGTGTCCCTTGCTGTTGTCAGGTTTGCCATCATGTCGGTGCTTTGAGTCCCGCCGGTTTTCCTGCTTGTGTTTGAGGGTTTCTGGTCGGCCATCTGAGCCAGGCTTCCTGGAATTGTCAGTACGCTGTTGGATGATCCCAGGTCTGCTTTCTACATCCTTAACTGTCTCTCCATCAGTTTTTAACTTTATGCGCCGTAGTTGGTCCTCATTCAAGTGCAGTGCTTCCAGGGCCACTTTTGGCTGTCCTTTACCTCTGCCAGCTTGCTGCAGATCAATGCTGACCATCAAAGCAGGCCGGCTGGCACCATTACTTGCAGCACTAGCCTCCTGGGGTGTCAACTTGCTACCAGCGTTACCCCCTCCTACACTAGGCCCTCCACTGGCCCCAGCTGTGCCCCCAGCTCCAGGTTCCTGAGGATACGAGTCTTGCTTCCGTTTCTTCAGTGGCTTGTCTGCAATGAAGAACACTGTAGCTTAGTTTCTCTACAAAAACGAATAGACTGAGCGTATGAAAAATATGCTAGAAGGCACAGGGCAAAGGCGGACACACAGAAATTCACCTTTATCCTGAACTTCTTTAGAGCATCGTTCCCTCTCGCTGGCTGATTCACGTTCTATCCTCTCAATCTCAGCAAGCGCGTCCATTTCAGCGTCATCATACACAACCCCACTGATGACCCCAGTCTGCTTGGCATTTGGATGAACAGATACCTGCAGATAGCCTACCTGCTCCCCAGCACCTAACCTGTGTAAAGAATCCTGGGCTGTCCTTGACAACTGATTATTGTTGATCAAATCAGTATCCTGGTCTGAGCCGTCATCTGCCCTAGGAAGGAGCTCTCCAGACTGATCCATCTCTGATCCATCTCTCAGCTTGGCAGAGTCTTTTGATGGAGAGCTAACAACATCATACAAGGCATCTTTGTCCATCTGCTCATTTTCCTCTTTACTAAGTTTTTTCTGCTTCTTTTTGTGGTCATCAGAGATGAGGAGCAGGTCAGGAGATACATCATGTGGTGATATATCAGGGGGAGGAGACTGCAAGATAAGAGGCCTTGACCCTGCTGAAACACAAATAACAATCAAGGAAAGTGAGCGCTAGATAATTAAAAAAAACAAAGAATGAATTGTAGAATGTATCATTTTTGATTCCACAGAAAGAATTATTGCCTATCACTGAGGCAGCATACTTTTTGCGGCCCCTTCACTCCCAGCAGGTGAACAGACAGACTGTGGTGATCTAACTGGGAATGAGGCAGCCCCCATGGAAGGGTCACTTTCCTGCTGAACATAAGAACATAAGTCATTACATTCAAGTGTCAATGCCGTGTTGAGGTTCAGTTCAGGATTCCTTGTTTCTCAATATTACCTCATTTTCCAATCTGTGGACCATGTTCATATAGTCTTCATTGGAGCCCGCTCTCGCATTATGGTTGGATGAGTTGTTTGAGAGTTGACCAGAGACCTTATTGTCATGGATATTCCTCACACCACCAGAAACCACAGGACTAGAAACTAAAACAGAAATAAAATATGTGTGGTAAATTTGAGAGGTAAAATTGTTCAGTAAAAAGTGGTGTTCCATTTATTCCCTTTATCCTCATGTGTAGCGATCAGTTAGATAGATATTGGAATTCCAATAACACAGAAACAGATTACTGCTGTGATGGCACTGCAGTACAGCATCAGTACACAGACATGCCAAAAGACATTAATACTCAAAAATCACAAATCACATGAATAGAGTGTCACTCTATTCACACATAGCAGTAGTTGAGAGACTGAATCCCAATGTCTGTGTCCTTGCAGTATTTGCTTACTGGGACTGAAGAACAGATACAGAGCAGATCAAAATGATGGGGGGGGATTGAGAAAATTACAAACATGTAGAGCCAACTATTAATATGTTGTATTACACAATCTACATTTCTATCATTGTGTTGCCCCAAATATCTAGTGAGCTAACATTATATGAAAGTCATACCTGACGCAGTGTTGTAGGCAGACAGACACAGACCACAGAGCAGGCAGCCACATGTATGGCTCAGCCAATCAAATGCCATGCAACACAGCTATCCATGACCTGACTCAGCTTGTAGCTGACAACTGCAGCAAGTGCTTTTATGTTTTCTGCAAATTACTTATTCTGAGGAGCCTTCTGATTCTGAATGTATCCTACTACAATGTTCACTAGAAGACACAAATCTACCTGTGAGACAGAAACACTGAAAACAGCTTTGGAAGCACTGCAGCATGATGCTGTCTAAGAAGCAGTTAAATTATTTGATTGTGATTGGCCCTCTCTGATTCTGAATACAGCCTAGTACTGTGCAAGTTAATATCTGCCTGTGAGACAGAAACATTCATTCATATCAGCTTGCGAGACAGTTGCAGCATTACGTTTTTTTTAAATCCAGCCTATTACGCATATGCCTATGAGACAGATGCACTCAGTAAATCAGTATCCCAGTCAATATCAAGACTGCCATAATATAAAACTACAATGAAACAGGCATCATTATCAGCTTTCTCTTTGTCACTTAATTGTCTTTAAAGGGAAGTAATATAAAAGGGTTAGTTATACAAGCTCCTCATAGCCGTATCATGCTAACCAGTCGAGTAAAGAGAGGAACAATTGCTTTCCTCTAAAAACAAGTAGGCTGATAATGTGAGGGTAGCCAGATAACAGAAAGTTACAATGTAACCACTGTTCTGTGAGTGAACAAGTGACCCCCCTCCCAATTACATATTGACTTGTGTTGAATGGCTTCTTGTCTTGGCCAGAACACATAGCTAATACAGTAATCAAGTAGGGAAAGGATACAGCAATGACTATGAAGTGCTTGTCGTATTTAACATGATCCGCCTTGGCTCAGGTCATTCAATATTTGGTCCTGCCTAATCTGCAATATGGTTCAGCTATATGGTAGACAATATGCACCGATCAGCCATAACATTAAAACCACCTGCCTAATATTGTGTAGGTCCCCCTTGTGCCGCCAAAACAGCTCTGACCCGTCGAGGCATGGACTCCACAAGACCTCTGACCTCTGTCCTGTGGTATCTGGCACCAAGACGTTAGAAGCAAATTCTTTAAGTCCTGTAAGTTGTGAGGTGGGGCCTCCATGGAACAGCCTTGTTTTTTCAGCACATCCCAGATGCTCGATCGGATTGAGATCTGGGGAATTTGGAGGCCAAGTCAACACCTTGAACTCTTTGTCATGTTCCTCAAACCATACCGGAACAATTTTAACAGTGTGGCAGGGCGCATTATCCTGCTGAAAGAGGCCACTGCCATCAGGGAATACCGTTGCCATGAAGGGGTGTACTTCGTCTGCAACAATGTTTAGGTAGGTGGTACGTGTCAAAGTAACATCCACATGAATGCCTGGACCCAAGTTTTCCCAGTAGAACATTGCCCAGAGCATCACACTGCCTCCGCCAGCTTGCCTTCTTCCCATAGTGCATCCTGGTGCCAACTCTTCCCCAGGTAAATGACGTACACACACCCGGCCGTCCACATGATGTAAAAGAAAACGTGATTCATCAGACCAGGCCACCTTCTTCCATTGCTCCATGGTCCAATTCTGATGCTCACGTGCCCATTGTAGGCGCTTTCGGCGGTGGGCAGGGGTCAGCATGGGCACTCTGACCAGTCTGCGGCTACGCAGCCCCATTTGCAGCAAACTACGATGCAATGTGTGTTCTGACACCTTTCTATCATAGCCAGCATTAACTTTTTCAGCAATTTGTGCTACAGTAGCCTACACTCCCCCATGACCCTGTCACCGGTTCACTGGTTGTCCTTCCTTGCACCACTTTTGGTAGGTACTAACCACTGCATATCGGGAACACCCCACAAGACCTGCCGTTTTGGACATGCTTTGACCCAGTCATCTAGCAATCACAATTCGGCCCTTGCTCAGATCCTTACGCTTGCCCATTTTTCCTGCTTCCAACACATCAACTTCAAGAACTGACTGTTCACTTTCTTCCCAACATATCCCACCCCTTGGCAGATGCCATTGTAACGAGATAATCAATGTTATTCACTTCACCTGTCAGTGGTTTTAATGTTGTGGCTGATCGGTGTATGGTACACAAATGTAAACCCTGATTGAGCCCACAAGCCTTAAGTAGGAAAATCAGCAATTTACTGCTGACCCACACCTAGAGCCTACCCAAGGGAGGTGTCAGCTACATCAGCAACTTCCAAAAGGTAGAATCTGGTAAAAAAATGATAATGTTGATCACATGGTGGCTGTGCAAATCTTTATGATGGAAATGCTTCATCACAATGTCCAGGAGCTCACTACATGGCAGGTAAGTGGGTGCTCACATTCCCAACATCACTGGTGAATCCACCCCCTCTAGGTCTACATCTAACATCTGAAATTTTTTTGGTGATGAAAGCTACATTGTATCTAGAATTCAATGCTGATACCAAATGTATCCATCATCTATTGGCCAGTGGAGCCAATGGCCACTAGGGGCACTAATCTGTTACTCTCTGTCAAAGCATCCTCCATTGGAATGAATGACTTCCAGTGTCCGAATGTGAAGTAAGGCATTGCTGAAAGAGTAAATCATTTTAATTATATTATAATATTATGGAATGCCATTAGAACATCTGTAAGGTCTTAAATAAAATCTAATAATCTGTACCCGAGTTTACCCTAGGATGTTTTTTCTTTGCCCGGGGCACCAGAAGCCCACCGAAGATGGTGTCACAGCACAAGCAATCCACAGCCTCTATGCTGCAAATATAGGAGATTTCAGCACACTGGTTCCCAATAGATATGCATACAAACACACAGATGCACATACATGCATCAACACAATGACTTTTCTTCATAGTGGCTTGTCACTATGTGGTTTTATGGCTGGGTTGGCTTTGTTTATGTTTGGATACCATAGATTACCAGTTTTTGATTCACTTTTATAACCCAGTTGTGATTGAAATGTGGTTCTCTGGATCATAGTAAGCCTCAGTTTGCATTTTATAACATGAAAAGGTGAAAGCCTCCCTCAAAAATTATGAGAAGTACAAACAGAACAAAATGAGAAGAACTGGCTCATTTTCAGGCATTCTGGTAGCTCAATAGATCTAAAAGCCAGCATTCTATTGTAGATCACATCTTTGTGGTTATTCTGCTTTTTAATGCTTGTCTCTAGCCAAGTTTTGAAAGAGATGGATTGTTATTAATCCAGCAATATTTTCTACCCATTGTGCTGGCCCACTAGGCTCCTTGCATCAACGCTGACCAGGAGGACACGAGGGAACATGCAGTGCAATGCATGTCTAAATGGCTGGGGCAAAGACGCTTATTAGCAATCTTTTTTAACCTACATATATGTAGGGAAGGGTGACTAAGCATTTAAGCCCTTTTTCAGCACCATCCAGCTTCACATTCACAGTTACAAACATTACTTGGGAGCGACCTAGCACAAGCACAGTCTTCTACTGTTAGGCACGGAACAGCTCCACTACAGCAACTGGAAGTTAAGTGCCTTGCTCGAGGGCCCATTGACAACAGTTATTGATGGAGGGGAAAGTAAAAGTAAAAAAGATGTCCTCAATAGCAATATTCAAAGATCTATGCTACTCCATCCTGTAAGTCCACTCTGAAACGTGCAATGAGAGCTCAATAAGGCACCTGATAATGGCCATTGGCCTACAGACAACAATGTATTTAAAATCATATAAATATTAATAAAATATAACCAATGTTTTGGTATCCGTTTTCTTTTCTTTATAAATATTTAACATTTGTAGGTTTTCTGCAGCCAAGGTGGTGCGTTTGTAGTAACAGGCAACCTTGCCCCAGCTGGAGAACTGTACAGGAAATTGTACAGATTTTTTTAGCTTTAAATAGTACTCATGTTGGTACTCTAATACAGTCCTTCGTTAATATGAGTATGCACTACAGGACAATACATGCGCACATTTCCCTCATGACCACAGCTTAAGAAAGATCTTTGCATAAATATGTAAAATATGTACCTTTTTTGGTACCTAGTCAGCCAATGCAAACAAAGACACATGGCTGACAACAAAACCCAGAATAGCAGAGGGGAGAAACTGTTTGAAGCCAGTGATATGGGTCACATAGAAAAGAGCAAAAACTTTTCTGTCAGCTTCCTCAACGTTATCTGTTGATGTTATTCCTAGGTATGCAAATGTTTCACAGATCTGTAAACAGGTAGCTCTTCTTCCCCTCACGTAACGCTGTACTCACCTTGCTGAATCTGTTGGTGCTGAGAATAACTGGGTGGATGATTGTACTGCATGTAGTTTGCAGGGCTTTGAGGGGTATAAGGGCTGGGCACAGGGCTGTTCTGCTGGGGTACGAACCGTGTGCCTGACGCAGACTGTGGGGAAGCAAAGTGACTGTAAAGGAGGAAGGTGAGAAGAACACATCATATATGAGTATAAGGATGGATCCAACAACCAAGCAGTCTTATGAGAATTATAGATGCTTCTGCTACTTCAACATTTGACAGCAGGTTGCCACTGCCCTACCTAGAGGGGCTGTGTGAGACAGTGGTTTGCTGATAATTTGATGCTGGACTTCCATGCACAGGATTTTGAGACATCTTGTACTGTGGCATCATTGGTTGCTGCATTATACCTATGAGATAAAGAGAAGAGCACCGATGAAAGGAATGCTAACTTAGGTGGAGCTAAACACATACAATTGTTTAGCACCTGTTATCATCTACTGCTGGAAGCTTTGTTGGAATAAGGTAACTATGATTGGAGCAGGGGAAAAAAAAATACACCAATACATCCTGATTTTTTCCAGTCGGTTCTGCAAATCCTGATAGCTAAACTTGTTATCATGTTTTCAATTTTAACCTTTATAAACTGAAGGAGGATCAAAAGTATGGAGGCCCCATCTGACCAAACTTTATCTGCATATATATCCTTTACAATACCCAGCCCTAACTATGATAACAGCTGCACATATTGCAAGTCTATTTTTATAGACTTATAAGTTTTTCTGAAAAATAACATTATTCACCACAAACATTTCAAAGAGTTCAGAGATATTAAGGAGGAGGTTATAGTTGTAGGACAATGGTGAGTACTGTATATACCAAGTTCATAACAAGTGCAATTTGCACATTGCCTCATTCAGTGTTGAGTTAATTATGGCATTAGCAGAAGTGCAGTTTCAGATCTACTGTAGGCTTGTGTGAGACATTTCACTGGATCAGAAGCACAAAGCCCATACTGCCAGCTGAGACAGCACAGATAATGATTCTGTATGTTAGTGTGCATGCATATACTATATGTTTACATGTGGCTATAATTGCAGGCTATTGCAACTGCTCTTACAGTTGCAATAGCCACTGGCCAAAAGTTAAAAGTATACAACTAATTATGGCAGTCAGTAAAATTGCTATTCCATGACAAAACAAATGCAGCCAAGCCATTATTAAGAATTAAGTTTGGGTTCCTCGCCAAAACATCTCTCTATGGCTAACTATAGTGTCACAAGCTCTATAAAAATCAGTACTAGTTGATACTCTACTACTAGTACTAGCGCTCCTTTCTCAGTCTCCAACAACAGTAGTCTTTGCTACCTGACATTGCTTCTTAACTCCTGAAAGGAAAATACCCGCCTACACTGCCCACTAAAGATTATGTCTAAATTTACAGATAGGAGACTGTCAATTTATCATCCAATTTATTGTCAACTTAGAACCTCAAAACAGATAATCTCAGAATCATGCCCAAGGGAAAACAACTAACACTACTGATGAAATAAAATGATTATAGTGTGGTGAAACTAGACACAAGAAATACATCTGACCCAGGAAATGCTCAGGAGAATAATTAGAGGTAATGAAAACAAGAGCACAGCCAAGAGAGAATGTTAGTACATGCACTGATGTCCACTGCAGAGCCAAAGGCAATGTTTCAATGTCTCCTCCTTACCACCCTGAACCCTGTATTGGGTGGGCATACTTTTCTCCCTGAAGATGTTGGGGTTCCTGGACAGCACAGTTTGCAGAAGCACAGGCATATCGCCCTCTGGGTCATCATTCCCCAGGTTGTCCTTCAGCTCACTGGTATGCAAGAAGAGAGAAGTCAGAACTATATTTAAACATCTCAATTTGCAATGTAGTCAGACCTTACCATGCATTCAATCAGCCTGCATTTGCATCACTTTACCACTGTCTGTAGGCCAATTTGAGCTAGCTGATGGTAGTGGTGTTTGCTAACAGTGTTGCAGTAATAGGCAACTGTCAAATCAGCCAACTTGTCTTGGGTTCATGGAGCTGATGATGAATTACATTATAGTCAGTTTAAAAAAAAAACACCCCAAAAAAAACTTCATCTTGGTGGACACTCCTACATTATTCCTGGACATTGAGGAGCACCAAAGCTACCAAGTAGAAAGGTTCATTTATAGCACTGACATAGTTACAATGCAGAATGGATCTGCTTCACAGATTGGGGTACTGACAACCAAATGGTCTTAACAAGGATGCTTCCGACTTCAAACTTATTTTGGAGTTGGTACAGCTTTATAATCACACATACATTGAATACATAGTAACTATTGGCAAGCTTTCACTCTTAAATCGCAGGATAGTGTGAAAGAGTGGGGAGCAGTGTGGTACTTACATGTGCTCTGTGGAGACCTGGTTAAGGCTGTGTGCCAGCTGGGAAACCAGGTTTTCATCCCGGCATGCCAGCAGGCAGCTGACTTCTTCAGAAATCCTCCCATTGTACAGCAGACTCTTGGCAGTGGTGGCAGGGAGAGGAGAGGGCAAGGGCAGCTGGTTCAACACTAAAAGGGTGATGAAAAGATAGGGCAGGTGGGAAATGGGCAGAAGCAGAATAGGAAAAATTAAATTAAAAAAATTAAAATATATACAGGATTAAAATGTGTTCTTACACACAACTGGCCTGTTCTATACTCACTTATCTTCCTGAAGAGTTCCTGAGATTTGGAAATGGAAAATAAGCTTTTTGGAACTTAGTAAACCTATCGTAACTCAGAATAAAAAGGTATTTTACTTTGGTATCTACAACAATCCTAATGTAAATAAACCTTTTTACTGCATGTAAAACTCATGTTTTGTTGCCACATGCTGTCCGTTCTTGTATCCAAAGCTCAGGAGGTATATTTCAGAGTGAAGAGAGGTCTTCAATACAATAAATCACTATGTAAACAGTATTCAGGGAACAGTACTTTAACATGAGGCAGCATCATGATAATCACGGATTGGGGCTTTAGTTTTATGCAGTTGGGTCATGTGTAGCTGCAGGCTTGTGGTAGTCCCCTAGACGGGCAGAAATGCTTAGACTCCTAACCTTAATAAACTGCTGTTCTTCCCTAAACATAACCTTTTCTTCCCAGGGCCAAACTCTATCCTTAATCAACTTGTGGTTCTGGCAAACACCTAACCTTTTCCTACCCATTACTTCAACCTAACTAAGCTCTGTTTTCCACCTTGTCAGGTGCCGGACATCTGGAGTACTGCAATCAGATAACAAAGATAACAACGATGTGGATATGTTTAGGTATCTACAGGTGGATTTGATGTAACACATGTATGCCCTTATACCAGACTGAATTGAAAGTAGACAAGTTAGAAGTTACAATAATTTTGAAAATGCCAGTTAACTAACTAATTGGGCTTTTGACCTAGAGGTCTTCATGGATCTAAAATATGTTCCTGATTCCAATGGGACCTTCTAGAACTCAAATGGATCCTGACCAATGAGATCCAGCAGCAGCAGCAGACATCAGCTGCAAACAAACTCATTCAGTCAAGTTTTACAAAAAACAAACAGCTGAAAGATCTCGCAGTCACAACTGAAGCATATCAATACATTTTCAAGCTTTGTGTTTCCACATCTTGTGTCTGCTAATTGACCACTCATATGAATCACTGAGCTCCTTAGGTGTATGTGCATTTGCGTGGTTTTGTGAGGTTATTGTCTGGATTGTTTTAACATGGTATTTTGTTCTTTCATCTTTGGGGTCTTTGAGCCTTCAACTTTCCATCTTCAGAAACATAAACCCATTCATCTCTGTGTGCCCTCACATCACCAACAGTGAGCATCACACTTGGTTATCTGCTAGTACAACCATGTAGCCAGTTGATATCAGCCCGCTAGCCAGACCAGCATTCCTTAGCCTTGGCACTGCTTGTTTTTTGTTTATAGGCTATGTAATAAGCATATGAGAGATTATCTTATACTTACAGTCTGTCAGGCTAGCAATTCCAGCAAGAGTAGTAATGGGAACATGAGGCATATCCCCATTCATGCTGAAGATGGGGTCAGGGGGTCGTGTCAATGCACAGGTTGCTCAGCGTCACAGCTCCGTCTATTCCTCACATCTCCCAAATGCTGCAGAGACAAACAAGAAGTCCATTGGTAAAGTGACAACAGATGACGAGAACTTATTCACTGCCATGCACTGCTGGAGGAGGTTTAATAAAAACAAGGGATTTGATTGGATATCAGGACAGGTAGCAGTAAATAAGCCTGCTAGTTGATAACACTGAGATAAAGGAAATGATAACTGTCTAAGTGTTTTGTCTCTAACTGCAGTGTCCTTCTGGATACCAGAATTCAAAGCCGTATCAATTTATGAGTGAGCAACACACTTAGCTTACTATGACTATGCCTCTGACCTTTATATTGGCCTGCTAGCAAGGCTACCAAACTATAACCTTGGCATTTATTTCCTTAGGAGTTATTGATTTATCAATGCTTCTAGTTACGGTGTCCACGTCTGTAGGTATGGCAATGCCAGTTAACATAAATACACAATGTGAGTGTCTTTCTCTGTAGCTGGGATATTCCAGCCTGCCTAAAAGTCGTGCATGCAAGTCAGTTTTAGAACCATGCAGGTGTAAACAATTTAACCTGAAGAAGAAAGCATTTTGACGTGCATTGCCGTCTGGTGACACATGTAATGGATATAATAAAAAGTTACAACGATAACGACGCATTTCCACTTAGCTTGAAATATTCAAGCTGAGACCCACCAGCCAGTTTTCCCTATGGCCAAGTCAGAAAACATATTTCACCCTTTCCTTCTTTTGTTACAATTCAAGTAATGTTGCTGAAGCTGTCTACATCCACAACAGAACAGTGGCTTTAGCCTATCCAGTTACTCATAATGGTGACTTGCTAATTACTCAATTATTAATAGTTGGCGTTGCTGGACGGTTGCTAAGAAGACACGCAGTATATCACGCATTTCTAACCCTAGTTGACAATATCAACTAGGGTTAGCATAGCAACCACTCGAAATTGTAGCTATGCTAACTGGCTACGTAGCTCTCAAAGTTGTTTAGCTACACGGGCATGCATCAAATCCAGTTTGCTTTGGGTTACCCACATTGAACAGCCCCTTTGTCGTGTATACGGGTTCAGCTGGTTGTATCCCTACAGGTCGTGCGTGGATCCAGATTTTCACCCCATACTTTCAGTGGCCTACATCGACGTATTTCTAGCTTACAAAGTGGACCTCGGACTTGCCTAGGGAAGCGTAACCCCGAACAAACGCCAGGGAAGCACATACAATGCAAGACCCATCAAAATATCCCCTGGACGACGCGTTGCTCAGCGGCCAGCCAATGCAAATACGAAATCAATAGGCAGCACTTCAGGAGGTAAACAGTTACTGATCAGGAGGCTGTTGAATCTGGCTTGCGCGGTCCTATTTACCTCAGGATGTGATGAGCAAGAGAAGTGGTTCCGAGGGGGTGCTGGAGCCGAGTCTCTAGCTCCCTCTCCGTCCTACAGTTCAAACAGCTCCTCCGAGTAGTAATATAACAACAATAATCCTGGCCGGGAGGGTTGGTTTTTCTTCCTTCTCACGGCGAACATATGTGCCGGGAGGGGGGAAACATCCCCACAAACCGGTCTTTGAACCGATTTTCTCCCCGACAGTGGAGGGCTATGTGTGCGATTTCCAGTTGGTTTCGTAAAAAAACAATCAAGTGTGGAAAAAACAGAAGAGCTACTGACGCGGTGAGAAAAAAGGGATCCACAGTCTACTCCCCCCCTCTCCCTCGCAGAACAAAATGCCGACCGGAAGAACTGCTGCAAGAATAACTCCCTCCACCGGTGCGGCGCCAAACCGACTAACGTTAATGACGACCCGGTTTACTTCCGCTCCTCGCCGTGTAGTGCAGTGGCTCCCCAGATGTGGTCCTGGGATCTGTAAGGATCATCGGGGGGATTCTAGTGTAGCTCACTGTGTCTTCACTGGTAAGCTTACTACTGGAACCAGCAACTCTGAGGCAATTTTGTGAGGTCTCGGTTAGATGCCATCACAATAAACGCCAACAGGCTGTTGGGATCAATGATATCCCCGCAGCAGCCAATTGCTTCCAACACAAACGGAATATTTGCATAAAGAAAAAGTTTCTCCAAAACTCTCATTCTTCAACGCCACACCTCTCTGCCTTTTCTCCTCCTCCTCCCCTCTCTATGCCTCTTATATATACAGACACTGAGAAGAACAGGACAGAAACAATCGATAGGGTTAAATAGGGTTTGCACATATTAAAAACATGTACCAATACACGGAATCTAATGCAACTATCGCCTGTGCTATTTTAGGATGAAGCACTGAAAACAGAAGCTGGAGAGAGACTAATAAAAAGGCTGACACAATTTCATAAGAAGGTCTTGGTCTCCCTCTTGTGGAGGAAAATGAGCTGGGTAAAAGCTGGTATGGAATAAAGCAAAGCTATGCTTCCCCTGTGCTTTTGCACCTTTCTTGATTGTTATATTGTCTCTGTCCGGAGTTGCCCTTTTCAGACTATGACAGCATCCCCAGTTATGTACCATTTTCTGAGGTAAACCTCCATGCCACAAAGAAGCTAGGACTTTGAAGGAGACTTCCATGCCTGGGTCAAGGGGAGCTGGGGTGCCATAGTGGTGGGATTAAGAATACTGACTACCCAGGGCCCCAAGCTGAGGGAGGGCCCTTAAAGCATCTGTAAGAAAATACATTTTGTGGTCCTCAAGTGTATATTACAGAATGTTTTATACTTTAATTTCAAACTCCTCTGGTTTTGAACCAGGGTTTGCTTGAAATCTACAAAGCTGCAGCTTAAACTTTTCACTGGCCAAAAACATGACAAATATTACGTGCCGTAAAAACCGAGAAAATAATTTTTTCTTTCTTCTTCCAGTACATGCTCAGTAAATGATTCCTAAAATGGGTTCCGGGGACCTCCAGGGGTCGATGAGGGGGATCCAGGAATTGTTACATGTCATGTTACTCATTCGCTAGCTAGAAGTTAGCCCAATGAGAGAATGTATAAGGAGGACTGTTTGGATCTGCCCCTCCTCGTCTACAGTTATGCAATTCTACACTGAATCGTAACAACAAAAATCTTTTCAGATGGGGTTCCTGAGGGCAAATCCTTTATCAAATGGATAGCTCCGTGGTCGTGCGCGTGTCTATTCTGGGATCCTTGATGAAAAATGTCGGGAGCCACCGCTTTACTTACTCAACCGGAGATGTGGAGACGTAGCACTTGATTGACAGCTGGCACTGCGCTGCAGGCTGGTTTCCAAGGTAACATGTCTACAAAGTTAGGTTAGTTCGTCTTTAGTATGTTAACGATTTCATATGAACTTTAAAAGGTCGCAGTAATTCATATTAATCTATTGTGATGAAACAGATTATCTCAACTTTCTGCTCCGTGTGTTTGTTTGAGTGTCCTTGTGCGTGTGTGTACGTGTATGTGTGTGTGAGAGAAAGAGAGCGAGAGAGAGTTTTAACAAATTATTATTTTTTAAACAACTAAGTGACCAGTCAGTCCCATCTTGTTCAAACATGCATGTACATTGTGTAAGTGTATTAAAGTGTATACCAACAAGAGATGGCATGCCAGTCAATAAACCGTGGCTTGCCCTGCTTCATGGGAATTATCACCATGGTTGTGACGTGTCTTGACCAACCAGAGTGCTTGGCTGAAACTGTTGACAGAGTAGTCTTTCTAAGCTAATGCATTGAGCCATCATCTTACGCACTGGGCATCACCTAAAATTGTTTTCCTGTTCAAGGACACTAATAACCCTCGAATCATTATTAATATAAAGAATGTCAAGAATGTCAAAACGCTCCGGAAATGCCTACCCAACGCCGCCAGACGTCGCATGTCGCTAAAGAAAAAGCGTATCAACGTAAGTGAATTATTTGTGAATAGAGCGTAGCGTGCTCTTACGTTGAAGATCCGTGTTTGCTGATGAAGGAGGTGATCAAAGTTTTACTGTTCACAACGAAACTTAACATAGGCTTGCATGTAGGCGGGCTGTGTGATTACACATGATTAAATATTGCTCATGTTCAATCACGTGTAATCATTTTGACCAAGAGAGAGCAGGCTGTTGTTCAGCTCGACTTGACCTTGTGTGTGAGGGTTGTTTTGAAATTCCACTGTTTGTTGTTTAGAGACCATAGGTGATAAGGCCCTATCACGAACCTTCACAGCAGGGTAGCACACAGGCCAACAGCCTGTACTGTACTGAGGTATGTTGAAGCTATAGGCAAAACTACACTGGAGCAAATTTTGAGGTAATAAGTATAAATGGTATACATTAGAACTACTTGTCTACATTGTCTGAAATAGGTGTCATTGATAAAAAAACAACACAAGCTGACTGATAATTCTGCATAATTGGAAAATATTTGTTTGAGATTCTTACAATTCTCAATTGCAGCCTCTTGTATATTTGAATACATCTCAGGTTTTCACTAATTGCTTTTGATGCTAGTATAATGTGGACTGGATGGTTCACGAATGGCAAGGTTTTGAGCCATTGCACATAATGGTTCATTAGATTCAGTGTCACTGAACATAGTTCAATCACTGAACATCTAAAAAGAATATAGCAAGAGTCTGATAACGGGTCTTTCTTGGAATAGCAAATTGGACTAGGGAAAAAAACACCCTAAGAATTCATGTATGATATTCCCATAATGTTGGAGTCAAAATATTACCAATCAATACTTCAGAATATGAACATGTCTCTCCCAAAGCTAGAAACCAGGCTACAGAGAATCTAACTTCTAAGCCATCAGAAGACAAAACCTGAAGCCACTCCACTGACAATAAATAAGATATTGACTTAACGTGAAATGTTGGATCTATCCTGTAAAAACAATTGTCAACACATACAAATATTTTAACAATAAGCCATGTTACACATTGAAACATTTTTTTTGTCTACATAATTAATTGCATTTGTATAAAACACAATAGTCTGAACATGCATGGAACATACTTTATCTCTTGGGACTTGTGTCCTAATGCCTTTTACAGCATGTATAACTTTATTTTTTAAATAAATACATTTATTTTTGTTTGGGCTGCATGTAACTGTGTAGGGCTAGAAATGTAATGGAGGCTACATCCACCTTAACTCAGTTACCCCACCATTTCAGTGATGAAATCAGAATCAGAATTCGAGGCACTTCACTAAAGAGTAAATGTACCGCAATTGTTTTGGTGACATTGGTGCAGAGACACACAGAGATTCACTCATGGGACAAGGATAACATGACCTCTCATACAGTGCAAGCGAAAGTGAAAAATAGTATTATAGTGAAAAACATATTATAGATACAGAGTTTACTCACCTTTTATGCTGATGTAAATATACATGATATCAATTTATAGGCCTAATTACATGAAAATATCTGTTGAACACACTGTAGGCTTCAAGAAAGTAGTGCACTCTATTCACATTTACAAATATGACCTACATTTAACATCAAATTAACATTCAAATAATTACCTTTAATGAATTAATGCTGCACTACTGAAAAAACACTGTAACATTCCTTCAGGGGCTTAAATTGTGTCTGTAGTAATTGGCAACGGGTATATCGTTTTTAATCTTCTATGATACCACTACAACATTTCTACAATATTCCTAAAGGGACCTGTAGTGGGGTGTGGTACTCAAATGTTATTGTATGGTGACTTCACTTCATGGTACCCTATGTTTTTCTCCTGGTGCCACTATAATATATAGGGACTTGTAGTGATAGTGTAGTGATTTGTAAAGTATCATACATGTGTTATAGGAGTTCTTCTTGTTTTTCTGCTATTAATTTAGTGAAACCTTGTGGCCTATGCTGTGTCTGTTTATTACTGAGCCTCCCACCCCGTTATGAGAAGTCAGCAGCTGATTCTTGTACTTCCACGAGTCCATAATAGTTTTTCGTTCAGGACCGCGGGGCTTCACGCTAATTACGCTGCTTCAATGGATTTAAGCATGAGCCTGTAACCCGTGATTGTCATGCGGGTTTTCCACCCCTAACTTCTCTCCTCCGGACCGAGCGAGGATATTAGAGCAGAGAAAAAAGAGAGATCTCCAGGACCAGGACTTTCAGCGACCCAGTCAGAGGAACTGCTCTCCACAATCTAATTATCCAATTTAGGTAAGATGGCCTTTTTCTAACGGAGTAATCCCTGACACGCCATTGGATAGTTTGTAATGTGCAAAAGTGTTTGTTCCTTCTTGTTCGTTTTTAGGCCTGTTTTTATTTAATCTAACATTATCATAACAATAGCATTGTTGTCGCCTGTACTGGTCAGTTAAACAGCTGTTATTAACTTAATCATAAAAAATGTGAAATGCTGCTTTGGGCCAAACAAGATTTAGGTTAATTTATAGATTAGGCAACTTCATACATGCACACATAATGGAAGGGGGGATTTTTTTAGGCCTATAAAAGCGCCACCCTAGTCACTGTATTATCCCAATACACTGTACATACAGAGCTTCTAAAGGGGTTTTTCTATTGACTTTCAGGTGGATGCCGTGTAATCGTACCGACGGGATGCCTCGCGGGGAATTCAACATATACTTTGCCAGCGGGCGCGGCGGATACGTCAGAGCTGAGGAGTTAGTGGATTTATTTAATTTATTATCATTTCATAGCCAGGGATGTAATGGAAGGGCATACCGAAACTCTGGGTTGCCCACCTTTTTAGCCTGACATACATCTTTATGACATGAGTTCACAGTGTACGTCGTAGTAAAAAGTATCGAACTCATACGGCCTTTTAGGAGAAAAAGAACAAGTCAAAGTAAAGTTTGTGTAAGTATAATTGAGTTTTGTATCTATTGGTGGTTGATCGCCGACTGAAGGTCGTAGTTTACCCTCGTATTTATTTACCACTCCATCACTGCTCGTAACACCACACTAAGGTGACAAAAATTAAAACTCATACTTTAAGAATGATTTGGCGCAATATGATTATGGATGCGGAATTTGTTGATCAGTGTTTTCTTTGGCTTGTGTTGTGTACCACAGGGCAGTGGGCATAGTTCTGCTGGTGGTCGTCCTGGCAGCTCTCCTCGTCCTGGGCTGCTGGTACTTCAGAAGGAGGAGTGGCTACAAAATAATCAGGGTTAGAGCATCTTCTCCCCATACATCCTTTAACACAACATTAGCCAGGTCCAGGCTGGAAGGAGCACATCAAGTGATATGATGTGGTCTATTTGTAACTGAATATGACAATGCTGTGTCCAGCTGATTGCAACCTACTCCAAATATTATGTTCCTTTTTGCTTCTTTCTTTTCATCTCTTTTTCACACTAACTATTTTCACACGTCTCTCTCTGTCTGCAGAGCCCCAGGCCGGGGTCACCAGGCTACACAGGAGGTCAGTACAGTGAGGCAGGACCCTCAGCAGATAACAAGATGGCTCTTAGTGACTTGAGCAGCCTCCGATCTGTGGTAAGGGACAGGGACACTATACGACTTAATAGCCTTTCCCTTGCTTCCTCTTCCCTTTCTCTGAAAGAAGTATTTTGATGACAGGATGATAGGAAACTGGACATTGGAAGTGAAATTTTTAAATGTCTTCTTTTTTCATTTCAATGCTTCACCAATGAACAACAAACTAATGAGATAGACTTTAAACTCAATGCAATCCAAAATCCACTACAGAGGTTAGCTGTTAAATACAAAGCCTGGAGACACTGGCCAGAGTGTAGATCACGTGAAGCTGGTGCAATGGGTGCTTGCAAGAAAGATTATTATGTCACCAGACTAGAGGTGGGGATTATAAACTGTTATTCCCAGAGGTGGTAGGGGTGGGGGTGCAGGTCATCACTTACAATATTAACAAATCACATCAGTCTCTATTACAGTAGTTCTAAGAGTTCATCTTTTGAAGGTTTAATGGCTCCTTCCTGTATTTGTCCCATTCTGTTGCAGGTTCCTAATGCCCCTCCTGCCTATGAGAAGATTTCATCAGGGCCTCTACCTCCTCCCTATTCCCCCTGAAGGCCTTGGGCCTCTGAAGAAGAAAAGCAATACTGTATAATAAAACCCTGAACTTAATGTTATCTGCCGTTATCTAATTTTTTTTATCAGACTTTTGCTGTTTTATAAAGAAAAAAAAATGATGAATCAACTTTATTTGGCATTAACACATGCAGTGAATTTCTTTCTTCGCATCCTACCTCTGACTAGATACACACACATGCACTTTTCCGGTCAGAGGACAGCGCAGGCAGCAGCTACCGGACAGCAGTTGGGGATTAGGTGCCTTGCTCAAGGGCACTTTGGCACCAGTCATTTTTCAATCACCAGCTCACAGCTGGAATGTACCCTCCTGGTGGTGCTGAGAATCGAACCAGCGACCCTCCGGTGATGGGTCGGTCTCGCTAACCGCTGGGCCAACCTGCCACATGATACCAACACACTGCTTGGTTGATGAAATGCTTTTTGTGACTGTCACTAATCATGAAAACATGTCAATGTCCAACCTAATGTCTTTAGTTGTGTATAGCGTCATGTAGAATTATTTTTTCCACTCATTTTGAAAAGCTTGTACAGACTTTGGCAGTTCATGCACCCAATGAATAAAGGTCAATTCTATAAACAATCAAAAACAGATTTCACAAAGAACTGACCTATAAGCAAGCAGCCCAAACACACTCACTGGGGACAGTCGCAGTTTATTTCCATGCAGTAATGTCCACATTTGTCCAATGAAAATGTACCTACTAAATATTTTGGAAAAATCTATATGGTAAAAATAAATAAATGCAAGTTCAAAACATTTTATATGGGCTCAAACATGTAGTACAAATTAGTCTATTTGTTTATTTATATTTCTAAAATGTAAAATGCAGTTTTGAAAAAAGGACAGTGTCACAGAATGTGGATACAGACAAGACCGTTGTATTGTTGAAACTGACATAAAGTAGAGCAAGTTGTTGTACCAATCAATAGAATTCCAATAAATATTTCTTGAAGCAGTATCTAATGGCATTGAAAAGTATTACAAACACATTCAGCTGAAATCCATTTTGTCTACCCTCCCATTCTACTGATTTGTTACATTTCTTATTACTGGCCATGACATTAAAAAAAAATCCACAACATTCATCTGAGGGCAACCCCAATAGCTTTCATTCAGAAAACCATCACAGTATACATTTCCAGTCTACTATGTTTGATTGAGCATAGTTTATCTACAATATGGCCTAACCATAGGTTTTAACTTAACATAGCTTTGACAAAATTGTTATGAGTCAAACTACAGTTGAAAAGCAGTTTTTTGACTAATCCCAAGATCACTAGAAGCAATGAGCCCTGACAAAACTAAACAGCTGAAATATCAGTGGCGTCTGACCGAGTCCTCATATTAGCTGGCTCTAGTCTCAGTTCATTGGTTCACCTGTGTCTGCCTGTGAAGGTTGTTGAGGGGAATTATTTGTGTGGGGGCTAGGCAGTGCTCCAGCGGAACTACTAGGGGAGACTACCAATGTAGCCATTGGTTTGGGGCAGGCTGGTAGGCCTGCTGGGTTGACCAAGCATTGAACTGTGCTCAAAACAGCACCATCTGGACTAACAAGTAGCTTGGATGCCACGTTGGTGTGCATACCTGAGGCAGAGTTCTGCCGAGAGGGCTTTCCCAGCGCTTGATTGGTCAGGACAGGTGGGTAGATGGTCTCCTTTGTTTTCAGTGCTCTGATTGGTTGAGCTGGAGTCATTATTACAGTGCTGCTGGATGGAGATGTGGTTGTCAGATGAGATGCTTGAAAGCTGCTGACATTTCCAATTGGTGGAACTGTAGCAACGGGCAGCGACTGCATCCTGGATATCATGCTTCCAATTGGTGGGGCTGCCACTGTTTGCAATACTTGGGTCCGTGTGCCAGCCAGCATTGGGTGCATGACTGTTGCCACCTGTTGTTTGATTGACGTGTTGTCAAGTCCTGTGTGCAATGAAGCCTGTGGTGTAGTAGTGGAAGGTGCTAAGATTCTAAGTGCTGTCTGCTGGGGCTGTATGCCTGGACCCAGGGTGGCCATTGATACAACTTGCTGGGAAAGGGGAATAGAAGGCAAACTTGGTATGCCTGCTAACACTGCTGAAGGCTGGGCTATGGCTGAGGGGAGAGGGGCAAGAGCTGGCATGACAGGGCTGGGCAGGGAAACAGCAGATGTGCTGGGTAGGACAGGTGAGGATAAAGGAGGCAAGGGAGGAGATAAGGCAGGTGAGAGGGTGGATATACCAGGTGAACACTGGGATAATGTAGGTGTGCCAGCAGGCAACCTTACAGTAGCTAGTGCTAACCCAAGGGCCGGTGCACTGGTCATCACTGGTGAAACTAGGGCTGGTGTGCTACTTAACCTAGGTGGGGCTGAGACCAGGTTGGGTGTACCTAAAACAGGTGATGCAAGGTTACCAGCTTGAGAAGCTGGTAACCTTGGCAGAGCTGACGCTACATTTGTTGTACTAGGCAACAAAGGTGAGCCCAGGGCAGATGTTCCTGCTAGTCTGACTGGTGTGACACTGGTAGTAGTTGCTAGCACAGGTGAACCAACAGAAGGTGTGCATGCTACAACAGGGGAACTTAGGGCTGGCACGCCAAGCAACCTGGCTGGGGGTGACCGGGGTATCGCTGGTGCTGGTGGGACTACAGTGGCTAGGCTATCCCCTCCGGGTGCTGCTGGTGCTGCACTGGTGGTAGTACTGGTAGTAGGCACTTGTTGTGGTATAGGGCTGGAGATGATGAAGACATGGCTGCCTGGGCCCAAACCCTGGGAAGGAACCACAAAGCGTGCGTTGTTGAGGAGAATCTGTGTGCCAGCAGCAAGAGGTGTGGTGGTGTTAATGACAATCCTCTGCTGGATTGTGCCGGTAGCAGAGGTGGCAGATGGGGTAGTGGTGGTTGTAGCTGAGAAAGGGTTGGTGTTACCAGTAATACTAGTAGGCTTTACCAATGAGGCAGGTGTTTGGGTGACAATGGGACCAAGTTGGGAGGAAGGT
>OOFE01014928.1:0-16018 GCA_900323365.1 Monocentris japonica | reverse complement strand
ATGGCGGGGAGTTCCCACAGGGTGTCCACGGGGTGTAGGGAGGCCTGTGACAGCATGCTCTGCTCCCACTCTTCAACTTCCTTGGCTGACATCTCCTCTGCTTCTTTCTTCTCCAGCTCACGTTGCCTGCAAAGCCAGAGAACAGATGTTGATGCTTGTCTTATTCACATTTACAGCAAAGTGTAATACATAGCTTGTAATATTTTAGCATACAACAGAACATACTATGGCAGCAATTGTTAATCCTCTCGATCAAATACTCACTCACCTCTTCTCCTCTTTGGCTCTCTGCTGCTCCTCCAGCCGGAGGGTCTGGACCATGATGGACTCATGCCCACCGACAGTGATGGTAGCCAGACTACGAGGTGCTGACCTCCTTCTGGTGGAGGTGCCCCCTGAACCCCGTTCCTCCTCTGCACCAAAACGTCCTTTAGAGGTCACTGCCAAGGTTGTCTTTTCTCGCAGAGTCCTGGTTGAACAGATGGCAGAATTGTCAGTATGAGAAAAATTGCTTCATAAGAGCTGTTGAGGTTGTAGAAAGAAAACATTATGTCCACACCAGTTGATTATTTGAATACTTTCATGAACAAGCAATGAAATTCTGATCAATAAATATGATCAATAATTTTGAAATAGGGTGACTGTGTCATAATGTTCTTCTGCCCAGATCCACATTCTCCGGTAGAAATATTTTTAATGTACTCCACTCTTGTGTAGTACAGAAATACTGGTACTGAATTATTTCTATTCCATTTTAATAAATGTCTTTTATAAACAGGTCTGAAGCTTCCTTTATTGGAAGTGTATATTCTGCCAAGCAATATTCAGAAATGAAGCATAGTAGTACATATTAAACAACTTTTGGGGCCTCAGTGATTTCAATGGCATAACTGTTTTGAACTAGTCACCTCTGGGCTTTGTTCTGCAGTGTAATTAAGAGTCGTTTACCTGGATAGCAATGTAAGCTTCTGCTCCAGCATGATTTCCAGCTTCTGGGCCTGTTTGGAGATCCAGTGGTCCACCCCGTGGTATCGATAGCTGTTCTCCAACATCAGCCTGAAGTCAGCAACAAACTCTGTGATGGTCTCATACTCCTGGCTGACAAACTTCTCCTCCATCCTCCGCAGGCACATGGACTGTCTGAGCTGAGCCTGGCCCCACCCCCGGACCCCTCCAATACCATGCTGGGCCTCCAGGTGGCCGATGGGATGGAAGAATGGACTGGTTATCCCTTTGTGCTTGTCCAGTAGAAAGCCAGTGAATATCCTATAAGCTTGCTGGACCTCATAGTTCATATCCTCTTCAAAGCTGGTACTGTTGGTGGAGATGCAGACCTCTGGCAGTGAGAGGTCACTGTTTGATATCTCTGACATGCCATCATTGCTTAGTGCAAGGTGGTCACCCATGGCAGCACCATTTCCACTGTCACTGACACAGTGTGATGCTACCATAGTCTCAACCTCACAGGTGCCATTACTGAGCCCTTCTTCAGTTATGACCAGGTCTGTGCCTTCAGTGCTGCTGCTGTGCCATTTGGAGTCTGAGGAGGGCATGATGTGGACATTGAGCTGCTGGGACCCTGAACCTGGCTCAGTCACAGTCAGGTCCTGGTTACAGAACAGCTGTTGACTACAAGCTGCTGAGGTTTGGTCTGTCATATCCCCGTGGTCCATGGTGCTGACGCCAGGTGCAGTCACCTAAGGTGGGTAACAGGTGTCACCTATTGTGAACTTTCATGTTACAATCAGTACTACTGAAGACAATTTGAGGGAAGGGGGAAAACTACTACCAAGACAGGAAAAACATTCCTTACTGTGCACGTATTAATAATATTCTAAAGGATTTTATTTAATGCAGTGATATGTAAGACCTAACATTACAGCAAGCTTAGGTAGCTAAGTCTGCTGCTAGCTTTGTCTCTCATGCCATGACAGCTACCAATATTAATACAGCTAAAGTAATATGGCACTGGCACGTTTTGCCTCAAACCGCTGCGTGCAAATTATTATCTAACTTACTTTCCTTGTCCTAATCTTAACGAACTTTTCTTTACCAATGAATCATTGGCTAGATAGCCTGAAGTTAGCTAATGTTAGCGACCTAGCTAACGGTAACGTAGTTGACAAACACCAAAAAGTCTATAAAGTTTCTTCTTTTTGTTCATCCAGCGATCTAGAACACACTCATTTATCGCGTCCCTTCTCCTGATCACGTGTAAAAATAAGGCCATAACAAACTGGCCAGGCGGAGAGCTAGGTTGGTTAAACAACATACCTCGGCGTTTTCAGTGCGGCTCCAGACACGCACCACGCAAGATAGCTCTAGCAAGCTTAGCTACCACGGCAGCTTACTAGCTGGGTTAGCTTGCTATTGTTTCCAAACTGGGGCCCGTAATTGCTGCGTTCGCTGTCCATTTGTGATTTTTTGTAGTAATTAAATATTTGGCAGAAAAGAGTTAAGCAGGCATTCCATCTTGCCAGTGCACAGAGTGATGGCAATGACAGCAAGTCTGCTAAAGAAACGTTAGCCAAAATAGCTGATTGTCCGAGAAGATTTCAGCTCATCATCACTAGCCGTCTAGCTAACCAACTAGCCTTAGCTAGTTGACAGCTACTTTACAGCACGTAAACATTGCTATTTTTTTAGTTCTGTGACACAATTGACTGTGGCAGATCTTTTCCGAGCACTGTAGGGTTTACAAACAGAAAGTAGCCGACTACTCCTAGCTTGCTAGAAGAATACTTGGAACGTTGTCCACTTCCACCCTGCGTGCGCCCGATGCAAATGTGCGCAAACTGACGTAGGCGCGTGTCACACAAAGATTGTATTTTGGTTTCATAATGCTGTCAGCTTACACGCTCAGATCTGAAACTGTATTAACCCTGCATTGATATGCGATATTGTCTGTGTCGCTTGAAAGAGGAGCCCCTCGAATGAGACGGATGCCATGCATTTTTTTAAACTTTGTAGATTACATTAAAGCCACTGTACACAATAATGACGCGACAACACTAAACGATCGAAACACCTGTTCATAACTTGTGCAGTGAGTAAGTGACATCTATCAACGCGTTCAGGCAGATGCCACTGTCCCATGTGGCGTGTAAACCGAATACCCACCTGTCTCATTTTAACCACTAGATGCCGCTAGCCACTAACGCAAATAGGCACATATGAGTAGGGGAACGTAGGTAGAAAATGTTGTCGTGGGGTTTCTTGGGTAGTATAGGTCGAGATTGGGGGTTGGGCAGAGGTTAGGGTTGTTTACCACCTTTTAAAGATACATTTTAAGTCTTTATCAATTGCAGTGAGTTACATCAGATTCATGTATGGAACTAAGATCCTCAAGACAACATAAAACATGTATATTCCCGTGGCGTTCTTTTATGATAACCTAAATCTTTTAAGTCACATTGCCCCTGTCTTGTTGTTAGCAAAAGACAGGACAGTGAAAACATCTAGCTGTGGAGCGAACAAATATATTATGCTCTTAACAGGGATTTTTACCAAGTTGCCAATGGCAAATTGAGGATGTCTCTAGCTGGGACAAATGTCAATTAAGCAATAATCCACGAGAGGCCGTACTTTCCAGTGATTTTTGATCAGCTAAGAGGCATTACCAGGTATGAAGCAAACGGGAGATTCAGGAAAGTTTTGATGATAGTGAAATGTTTTTCCGCCAAGCAATACAGTCCTTGAATAGTAGCTGAACAACGTGATTGTTAGATACATGATTTTAAGCGGTCACGGGTGTGCGTTTATTGGGTATTTTCTAACGACTTAGCCAATCAGAACCGAGGACCGGAGGTATCCTTTACATTTGGCGGTTGGTGCTTAATGATTTCAGTTCATGAATCACTTATATTTTTATATACCACTACATTAACGGGTTAGGCACTGAGAATGAATAGAATCAACCATTTCATTTTTTTTCCATTTTTCATTTTTCATTTCACTGCACATCCTGTATGCGTATGTGACGAATACAGTTCTTGACCACTGAATGTTGTAAATTTCAAAACCAAGAGGGTAACATTTTGAAGTTATCATTATCCATTATGTTGTTGACACCACAATAACAATGTGATGTGACCTAGTTTAACAGCTAATTTTTTACTAATAGAATCACCTTAATACACTTATGAGCTGATGTTGCATTGAAGTTGTAGAGATTACAAGACAAACGAGGGTTGCGTATTTTCACAACTTAATTTAAGAAGGATGCTATAAGAGAAGCACGTGCTGCTAATTTAGGCGCAACAGTTCCCTCTATTGATTAGAAGGTACTAAAATATGTCCCTATAGTAATATGATAGGAGTGTTATTGTGATACCATATGAGATAGGCTATAAATACCAGTACGAGAAAGTCACTATATTCTCACTATTGTGTACCACAGGCCCTATAAGTCCCTATAAGAATGCATAGTATTATATAACATTTTGTGTGGGAAACCTATAAAGCATATTGCGAAATAATAACCACATATCAACATGAACACAGTTTATTACACAGTTATTGTGCAACTATTGTGCACAAGCAGTCTTGCGCTCAACGTATTTTAAAACCCATTGATATGATACAATTTTGTGTGTCTTTTGCAAGCGTTAAAGGGAGGACTGCGCCTTTAATTGCAAATCGTACTCGCTTAAATGTTATTTCGCGAGATTTGCTTGGCGCCGCGACCCCATGTGAGACACCTCCTGCATGAACCATTCTACCCCTGCAGAGGAAAACGCAATGGAGCACTGAATATTTTTCGTCTTTATCTCCCTTCCCCCCCTAAAACCCTCGCATTCGTTTAAAAATATTTTTTATTTTTATTTCGGACATAGCAGGTCGGTGCAACGATGTGGATTCAGATTCGTACTATAGACGGGAAGGAGACGCGAACCATTGAGGATCTTTCTAGACTGACTAAAATTGAGTCTTTACGGTTGAAAATACAGGAGATCTTCAGTGTTAATCCGGAGCAGCAGCGACTATTCTATCGGGGGAAGCAGGTAAAAGCAATTTCTGTCTCATCAGGCCATGCAACAGTCGGTTTTAATGCTTTGCAGGATTTGGTGCCTAAGTGCCAGCGGTCTGATCACCGTTTCGGACCCAAGCTTCCTGTTTTGATAGGAATTCGCCAATAGTTCTTGCGCAAGAACGGTAGCCCCGGGACGCCGTGAGCCAACCCCAAAAACTGCTGGTTATTCGTGCTTGTATCCGCGGTTACTTCATGTCACATCGTTGCGTCCGAGTAGACCTGTATGCAACAATGTCTCAAAGTCATAGACATGTTTGTTTACATTGCCGAGAGAACAGCACATCGCCCTCTATGCCAAATCGTAGCCTCTATTTTCCACATAGAAAGGAGGCAATGCAATACCTTACATTTCAAGAAGTCACTCGTAGACGTATATTTCTCTAATTTAATGAACGACAGCCTATTCTACATGGTAGCCTGTGTTGCTAAGCAGCTAACATGCATTGCTAAAGGCCCTTTTTAACGTGTCGCGCACATGGCTCTGAAATAAGCTCTTTCGTGACCCATCATGTCTGTGCATGTGTTTGTTATGATGATGTTAATGATAATTTGAAGTAGGAGGGGACGCGTGGCTCCACGTGCCCTGCCATCTAAGCAAGTGGAGTTATGTTTACATCCGCGCGCTGCTGTCCTGTCTCCATTGTACAGCGTGGAGAGGGCTATTTAGTGTAAAATACCTACCATGGACTGTTTTACAGTAAGAAAAGGCCTTAGGCTTTAGTGTTGTGTACATATTCCATATAGATCCAGACGGTGGTGGACATGGTATGTCTATGATTCTAAGCATAGCCCTGTACTCATTTAGTTTTGTATCTCAAACAGATGAAGAATATTAAGATATGATAACTGGTCATGTGTTTGACCATTGGAACCCTGGAAATCTATCACAATTTCAACATTAATGATATCCTACAAATCCATGCATTTATCACTGAGTCTGTATAATATTGTCTTCATACTCAAAGCAGCAAAAAATTAAAATTATGTTTGGGCCATTTTCACAGTCACTTTATCCTTGGGAGTAAATTTGAGCCCAATGAAGAGATCAGAATAATTTGTCCAAGACCAGTCCAGATTTGTTATGTGCTTACCTGGGCTATTGGAGTGTCAATTTCCAGTTCTGTTCAAACATGTTGTGTTAGAAATGCCATGATTCATATTACTGTGAAAAGATGTCAGTGTACTCTTTGTCCCTCCCACATGGGGGTTGAACCAAGTTTAATGTCACTAAATGCCAGCAGTTTGGGGAGACAATGATGTGAAAGCTGCCCTGTGACGGTCACACATGGAAGGAAGACACCCACCTGTAGTATTCATGTAGTCATTTACGTGCATGGCGTGTGTGTGAGCAAGCGAAAGCCTTTGCCCTACCCGCCGTTAATCTTACTAATAAGCAGAAGATGCCTAATACAGGGAGGAAGCTGAGGCCAGCTGATTGCTTTACCACTGTGTGTAACATTACAGAGTGAATATTCACACAATGTGACTCAGCCAGTCAGGCAGCCCCCAGGAGGCAAGTAGCATACACGATATGTTGTCCTGACATTGTTTATATTTAGTCACACTTCCCTTTTGTCACGTGGCATATGGATGTCATAACCTAAGGAATTCCTTCACTTATCACTGGTTCCCTGCCGTTTATTAATTGTCTTACCTACTGCCTGTTGTGTAATTAAATGACAGTGAACTCTAACAGAAGTAGGATTCTGAGGCATGTAAATAGGCCATGATGGGTTGATTTTCTTCTTTCCCTATGTGCTGTTTAGTTAAAGGATAGATGACACTATATTGAGAAGAAAAAAATACTCATAGCTTTATACATGCTTAAGGAAAGATTCCACTGCCTGGAATGCTATTGCCTTTTAATGGTGAGGTGATGGCTATTTTGAATCAGAATCTCTGTTGGCTACAGCATATGCTTGTCTTCAAAAAATGAAAATGTATAAAAAAAAGCTTGTAAAATTACTTGATTACTACTGAATATTGGATAAGATGTTTAGGTAAATGCTTGTGACAATACAAAAAAACAAAAGAGAATAGAGCTATAAGGTAGCACAGTTATGTTACATCCATCACAGCAGTGCCCTGGATACATTTTCCATACGTGGAAATGTCTTTAATTTTAAAGCTAAATAGGCATTTCTTATTGCAGATGTGGTGTGTACTACTTTTATATGTCGATTGACAGTTCTGAGCACTTTTCATGATCCTTGGACCAACAAGCCCACTTAACACCCATTGCATAACTTAAAAACATCAATAACAAAACCAGCCTGTTTTCCTTAATTCTTGAAAAGCCAAGGTTTTCATCAGACAGCAGCAGACATGTAATTAAGTTCAAGTTTGCTTCATTAAAAAATGCAATGGAAAAACTTCATCACTAGTTTGTTTCCATCCAAAGGATTGAATCTCATTGAATTTAGACAATATATACACGTGCACATAAAACAAATGCATAAACTGATTTATACACAAACTGATAAATTAAGCATTGACAATTAAATTATCAGCCATTATGGTTAAGAATTGTCCTGAACAGCACATAACCAAAAGTGGCGTTCCACTGAGTTTGCACAGGCTAGGCCTGTGTAGTAAATCCTGTGCTTCCTCCATCGCATAGGAAAATAAGTGGGTAGGGTTGATTAGGGGGATTTCCATGTGTTAAGTAATGCATGGAAGGAGCCGCTGACACACAGTCTACGCTAGCTAGCGCCCTTACATGCACACAGTGGTGCCCTCACTCTGTTAGGATACAGACTTCTAGTAGAATAACTCTGTCTGATTCCCTTTCAAAATGGCGTCTTGTTTTCCCTCCAGCTCACTGCGCATGCAGCCTCACTAGTCCATAGTCATGTTTGCCCTTGAGTCTGAAGCGTCTCAAGCCAGCAGCCACACAACTCTGTGGTGTTTAAGGGTTTTACTTGTCTGTACATTCCTCATTGTCCTTCGGTCTCATTTAGAGCACCATCTCATGTCACTCACACTCACGAACGGACTCGCACACTCCACTCTCCATACAGCCTTTCTGCTCAGTGACCATTCTCACTTCAAGGCTTCAAATTCGCTAGATTGTTTTCCCTGTTTATTAGGTGGCTTGTGACTCAGCAAGTAATTGTGTTGCGTGCTTTAAGTGTGAGACCGTAATTTACTTGAGTTACAAAGTCTGAAGGTTGCTTCACTGCGACTGAGCAACGTGTTTCATTTTTGAATAGTTGGGCTATTTTCCAGTGTTGCCTAATGTTGAATGTTGGGCTGTAGCAAACCACTGCTGACTAGCCCCATTGCACCTGGACAGTTGCTGTGGCCTAGAAGTTGTTACAATTTGATTATACATGGATTGATGTCATGGCTTCTCAATAAGTGGGCTTTCATTGCATGTTGTTGAGCTGTAGGCTTTCATGGTGATTTTTCAGGGGAAGTGGAGTTGGCTGCAGCCATGCGTGTACACAGTCACACCCTTCTTCTTCGAGACGTAGGCTGGACTACACAGGGAACTGAACCTGTTTGACTGAGGGAGGCACTGACCTGGAGTACAATTTCAGTTTCTATCACTCCCACACATTTTCAGGGTTTTAACCACTGCTACTCAGAGTAGCCTTAGCTCACGTAGTGGTCAGATGTCCTGCCTCCAATGTCAGGATGTGATGTGTGCTTTGTAGGGTTTTCCCTACCATTTTCCTTGGCTATCATACGTGCTAACTCATATGTTTCTCACATTTGTCCCTCATGTTAACTTTTTTCTCTTTTAGTACTCACAGGACATCATTTTTCTTGTTAATCTTGTGTATTTCAGTGAGACATGCATGTTACAACTAAAAGAGCACTATGGTATAACAAGATAAAAAGAAAATACCACTGGATGGATTGAGAATTGTCCTTCTCTATGATAATTTAGGCTTGTGATAAGTTTATTCATTGAGCTACGGGAATGCCAGAAAACAAGGCAGAGAGCAGAAACAGTGTCTGTGGTGGGATTGTGGCTTATTGTGCTGGAAGATGTATCGTATTTTCAGATGGCAGTATTGGCCGGTATTGATTTGTAGCAAAAAGAATGGGAAGGCGTTCAGCTGCACCATCCCAGGGACTCCTGGTGCAAAAATTCAAAGAAACCCCTGGTGTGCAGGCTACATTCACCACGTACTTGTGTTTAAAAGCGTAGATAGGCACAGTAAAAATAAGAGACCAACGGGCAGTGAAATCATCTCCATATATCAGAGAGAATTGATGCACAATGAACACACTTGTTTATGTTTAGGTTAAGTACTGTCAGACAGTTCCAGACACACATATTGGTGCACTGATATTTCACTGCCTTTCACTGATGTCGATCGGTAATGGCATATATTTCATATATTTCTTCTCTAATTTATGCCTCATAAACAATTACAGGGATGTTGCCAAATCTAGCTTGGAAGATGTGTGGCACAGTACCAGAGGGGAGGCGTGGTTTTTAACCTTTCAGGCACATGAAGTAGGATAAGAAGGCAAGATTGACAAAACTGCACCCTGCTGGCTTGTTAAAAACGACATTGTTCAAATTCTCCCTTTCATATACAATGGTTAAAAGCTCGGAACAAGGGTGAGGTTGCGAGGACAGCAAAACAGAAGCACAAAACAAACTCCCACTGCCACCTGTACTGGTAATTACTGATATTGAGGAATGCAATTTGACAAAAAAGATGTGGATGTGTGTGGGCAGACTGATGGATAAATGAAGAGATAAAACATGGAGGCTTGGTAGATGCCAGGCAGACAGGCACACCCCATGTCATTGTTTTTGGAAATGTGACCTATTTCTTAGCGCTCACACTCCCCGCTTCACTAAGGCGGGCTGTGGGCGGACGAAGAAAAATTGGGGCTGGGGATGGAAGAGTGGGTGGTTGGATGGCCTGATTGAGCAAAGAGGGTCATTTCTGCTCTGCTATGAAATCTCTGAATTCTTTGTTTGCAGAATCATTTTGTGGCAGCAACCCCTCCTCTCCCCCAACAATGTTGGTCTGCTTTGGGTTTCACACCTTTGAACCTCTTCCACTGTAGAGAAACAGTCACTGAAATAACATGGACCGCAAAGATTTCTTCTTCATTGTTCATCATATTTATTTGATCTCACCTTTACTCCCCATAAGGCATTTGATAGTGATGTTATGCAGGTGTTGTCGATGCTTTGTGTCAGCTTGGTAGCTGCAAACACGATCTGACTGTAACTCACATTTCAGCGCATTTTGTGCATTATGCTCTTTAAAAGCCTTGAAATATGATACTTGGCATCAAGATATTGATGCAATATTGAAGAGAAAAGTATTACAATATTTTTCTTCACCCTTAAATTTTACACTAGAATGGTTATTGTTGACAGTGGATTTATATAAATACAAATCATTGGAAAATATACTGATATCAGCTGATACAAAATAAGCAATATGAGTTATATATTGGTGTTCTGATAATATCTGTCTGGCCCTAGTCGTTGAATTCAATCTGGGCAGCCACAGGTCATTCTCTTTTCTTTGTTTTAGGCTGTTTTCCTTACATTGTACTTTGCTGTCTGTTATTAATCATATCTGTCGAAATGTCATAAGCAATTACGCTAGTGGAGAGGTGTTCTACTGAACAATGTGGTAAACACACACGCTATTGCAATGCCTCAGAGTATTTTTCGAGTAAAGTGTCTCCAGTTGGTCTAAAGCATTTGTAACAATGTGTTATTTGGGTTGAAATGTCTTACTAGAACATTAATTGAAATGAATGTTTCACTGTGTCATATAGTAAAGATATCAGAAGCGGTGTGTTTTTTTTTTTATTATACTGCATCATTCAAGATGAAGGAGAAAATACCACCTCCTTTGTGGTGGACCCCTGATGTCACTATAATGTCCTACACACTGCAGATAATCCACATGCTGATATTTCTCCAGACGATATCCTGACCTCAAAAAATGTTTAAAAACATTTTCGTAACATTACCGGTTCAGATGATGGCCCCTTGTTTTGAATATAATTCAGCTATTTATTACTGATGGCGAGGCTGCGAAACATCGCGGTGAGAAGCTGATTGCTTATTTCAAGGCTGAGAAACAGATTATACTGATCGTACTGAAGCTGTTGTGGAGCGTCAGGACAGCTCAGATATGGTGAACGGGGTTTGATACATGGAAACTGAAACTCTGGATGATGATGATTTATTGTCTGTGTCTGATTCTCTTTGTCCATCTACCCTATATTTCTTGACAGTTAGCCAGCTTGCTATAGATCCTGCCAACTATCTTGTTCTCTGCTCAGGATGCTTTTTATTTGTCTGTCTGTGTCTGATAGTTTGCCTGTCTTTCTGTCTTTCCTTAATACAGTCCTACAAGACAATGCAGTCAGAGAGAGACAGAAAGACAGAGGGAGATAGACCATGAGACCGGTCATAGTCAGGCAGAGCGACAGAAAGAGAAATGCTCAGATAGGCAGGCAGACAGACAGACAGACAGACAGACAGACAGGCAGGCAGGTGAGTATAGCAACCATTGTATGGCTGTATTTGCACCACTGCTCCTCTGATCTAAATTTCATGAGACTATTAAGAACACGAAGGGATGGGGAAATTGCGCTCACTCACTCTGCTCTACTGCCATGCCTCTAGCTGCTCTCCTCCACGCTCTCTAATAACGAAGAAGAGAAGGGGAGCGAGAGAGTGGCGGCCATGCTTGTCTCTCCAGCACAATGGGCTTGTGGGGTTGAGGACTGAAATGAATAGCTGATCTCTGCAATGAGTTGGCGTGTCCGGCGTAAGCTAAATTTCTAAAGCAGTAGCGGTGTGCTTAAAGTAAATTCTAGAGCAATACACAGGGAAGTAAAAATAGGGTTTCTAACGGGCCCTCTCGGTTTTCAAAGGGCTAATATTTTGAGTGAAGACATTTTTCGACACCCACATGCCTTGTCACCGGAAGGCCACAAAGACGGGGTTGAGGAGAGATGGTAGTGGTGGGTTGGTGTCGACAAAGATTGTGTATATGACTCAGGTTCATGGGGGTGTGCTCTTTATTGGTTGCCATAGCAGCCCAGTAGTGCCCCCACCCCCCAGCCACAGATCCTTTTCCTATCATTTTTATTTGTTTCATTTTTTTACTTTTATATATTTATATACATATTGGGGTTTTTAAAAAGAAAATCTGAGTGGATGGTAAGTGGAGGTGCAATTCAGCATCCATTCCTCTTAAACCAGTTTTTTGCCTATTGCCCTAATTGACTGCTGGGACATGCCACCTTCCTATGGTTTTGTAGATCAGTATTGTCAAGTAGCGGCTTAACAGCCATGGATGGTTTTTGTTGCCATTTATTTGGAGTAAGCTAAAGCACTTTCATGGTCCACTTTGATCTATATTTAAATGCATTCACTGACCAGCTGCACACAGGCTTACCTGAGGATGGAGAACAGAAGTTGTTGCTGTGGACTGGTTAAAACAACAAGCTTCAACAGCACTGGTGCATTTACAGGTGTAGAGCTTCAGTCAAACACTGTGTTTTGTTGTGTCCTCTGGATGCTATTAAGTGCAAACAAAACATGGTTGCTTTCTCTCACTGAGCTCAACAGTGGCATCTTGTCTCTGTCTAATGTGCTCTTTGTTTGCCGTTGACAACCAGCCTAGCGTATTTGTCTGAGGGCACTTTGGAGCAGTGGTGTTGATTTGATCACACAAATGTCATTAGAAATTAGGAAGGAACTCTGAAAAAATCATCAAAGAATTTTTGTGTGATCTTTGTGTATGTGTTCAAATAAACTTTGGCATGTTGGTGCCCAAGAAAAACTGCCTATATTTGTGTGTTTTCTGTGCATCTATATGTTCATTTCATTCATGTGTGTTTGTGTCTTCTGTTCCAGATGGAAGATGGCCAGACACTGTTTGACTACAACGTGGGCCTCAACGACATTGTCCAGCTGCTGATACGCTCTCAGACCGACCCTCCCGACAGCCCCATCCCCAAGGACTCCACCGGTGTAGCCTGTAGTTCAGCTCCTCCTGGCTCCCCCAACTCCTCACCGCCAGCCTCACCTGCTGCTATGGCTAGTCCTACCACTACAAATGACAACACTGCAGTCACCAATAAGACTAGCAGCATCACTACCAACACCAGTGATGTAGCCAAGCCGGACCCCAATGCTACCAGTGACTTGACCACTCCCAAAAATGGGTCCAAGTCCTCCAGTCCAGCACAGGACAACCAGCCATCCACCTCCAGCCAAAACACACTTGCCGACCCGGGAATCGGGATGTACAAGGTGAGCTAGGCATGGGAGGGTAAAATATTTATTTGTTCAGCGTTTTATATCATGTTACTCAAACTTTACTTTTAGGTGTTAGGTAGGTTTTGTAAGCTGTAGGGTACTTGTCCATGGTTAGTTCAATGCAGCTAGCTTGGTAGATAGTAACATAAGTGAACTAGTGCTAGCCTTCTTGGCTACTCACAGCTGCATGAAATTCCGGCATGGATTTTTTCCAGGTGTCATATTTAAAAATAGATGATCTTTTATTGATTGGAGTTGTGTGTATGTGTGCACATGTAAGTAAGTAAATGCAGCTTAATTTCTATAGCACCTTTTTAAACAAAGGTCACAAAGTGCTTCAGAAAATGCACAAATACACAAAAATAAAAGAGACAGTGTAAAGACAAATAGACAAGACAAACTTTTTAAACACAGTACATGAAAACATAAAATTATTAAAAATACTAAAACATATAAGAGCCTAAAACCTAGAGAGAAACGTACAGTAAGAAATTATAAAAACTAAGGGCTGGCATCAGTTACCGTGATATGCAATGGAATAAAAATGTGTCTTTAATCGCTTAAAAGTGGACAATGAATCAGGTAACCTTGAAACCCTGATTCCCTTAATTTACCTTCCTTTTCAGTATGACTTACAAGGAGTGATGACAGACTCAAAGCCAGGCCACCAGAATTACAAATGCTTTGCGATCATCATGATGGCCTGTCAGGCCAGACAACCTACAGGGGGTCTGTGGCTAGCCCTGCCAGGCAGGCACATGCCAAACCACACATTGTAAACAGGTCCTAGTCACCCAGGCACTTGCCAAACCACACGATATAAACAGGGTCTAGTCACTCAGTACTCATACACACACACACACACACACACACACACACACACACACACACACACACACACACACATATACAGAATCAGGGTGTGTGTGTGCGTCTACTGTGCTTTACTGTACTCTGCTGGCTGGCTAACCCACCCGTCTGGGGATTATATGTGTTGGACTGGACTTTTTTGGTGCCAACAGGCCAGTCTAGCAGCCAGGCAGATAACTAAGCAGATGACTTGGGAATTGTTGGACTTCACTGGATATCAAGGTCACATGCCGTAAGCATCTATTGCATGTTCGACAGATGTTTTCATTTATTGGTATGAGAGAAGAATACATAGCCAAGCGATGCCAAGAAAGGAATTTATTTCGAGACTGCAACTACTTTTCACCTAATTTGGCACGGTAGCATTTGGACATTTACATCGTAAAGCCAAGCTCACCAGGACTTTTAATGCCGAAAGAATTCTCATGCCAATTGGAGAGAATGAATCAAAGGATAAATGAATAAATGAACATGTTATTGATCCTATAGAGGGTCCTTGATTAGCCTGTAGTAGCATAGAAGCACAGACAGCACAAGATTGAAAGAGACCAGATGTTATTTTGTGTCTGTATGTCTCCTCAGATTAACGAGCTGGTGGACTGCAGAGATGTGAGCATTGGTGCCTGGTTCGAGGCCTGCATTGAAAATGTGACACGCGCTCCCAAGGGACAGATATCCCCCACCAAGGGCAAGGTGGGCCGGCCTCCCAAAAGGACTAATGGCAAACTGGAGGCTGAGCTAGGACAGGCCCAAAACCAGGGCCAGATCACCACAACCACAGACAGTAACAGGAATAATCTGTTGAACTCGGACAGTAGTGGAGCCTCCACCTCTCAGACAGACTCTACAGGAACAGCCAAATGCTCGGCTACAGCTACAGGAGAGGCCAAGGAGAGAGAGGAGGACGTAATTTACCATATTAAATATGATGAGTAAGTGATGGCTTGTTACGGTAATGAATGCTGCTACTACAATTGAATTGATTGTGGTTGTAGCAATAACAAATACATATTTGAATGTCAACTCAGCTGTATTTCCCTTTGAAAGGTTATCACAGTGGTGGTGATAATTGTGCACCGTGTAGTTCACATTTTGCATTCGATCAGACATCTGCGTGGTGCAGCACTGTTTTGTTGCATCGTAAAATGCTGTTTCAAAGGGGAATTCAAATAGGACAGTGAGCACGTGTGCCTGTCTTTTTGTACATCGCATGTAGTCGTGTACAACTCAGTGGGTGAGTTAAGGGTTTGGCTCTCACTGGGGCCACCCATGATACGGTGTGGCATTTTAGTTAAGAATGTCCACCAAATGGCATTCATTATGTGTGTGTGTGTGGTGCAAGCGGGTGCATGCGTCACTAATAGTCGATCAGCTTGTTGGGAATTGCACCCGCTGCTTTCTCCTTGCAGTTTAGGGGACGGAGAGAGGGGGTTGGTGTAGTTGATGCTACAATTTGGACTCATCTCTTTCGCTCCCCGTTTCTAGCAAATTCATTCAGAAGCAGACGTTTCCATGGTAACTCATGAGTTCTCAGGAGCGTTACTTCTTTCCTTCCCTCCTTCCGCTTTGTCTGTAATTGCTGTGAACATGCCACCGGTGAGACATAGCCTTCTCTGTGTGTGTGTGTGTGTGTGTGTGTGTGTCTGTGTGTGTGTCTGCATGTGTGTCTGCGTGTGTGTCTGCGTGTGTTTGTGTGTGTGTTTGCTGTTACGGGATGTCACAGCAGAGAAACAGTATCAAGGCTTGTTACGCTTTAAAAATATGTGGGGGGTTTTGACCAGAGAACATTCCCATTTGGCATTCTTCAATCTTCCAATTCTCTGGTATTCTGTTTTTATTAGTTGTTT
>OOFE01014927.1:0-12857 GCA_900323365.1 Monocentris japonica | reverse complement strand
AGGTAAGAGTCAGTGGGGGTCCGGGGCCTTGTTCTTTAGGCCGACTGCTGACGGGAAGAAACTGTTTCAAAGAGTTTGTATCCGGGGTGGGAGGGGTCGGTCGCAATCTTCCCTGCACGTCTGCCTGCACCACATCACCAGATGGTCGATCTCCCACCTGTAGGCGGACTCATCACCATCAGAGTCCAATGAGGGTGGTGTCGTCCACAAACTTCAGAAGTTTGTCCGACGGATGACTGGAGGTGCAGCTGTTGGTGTACAGGGAGAAGAGTGGAGGAGAAAGAATGCAGCCTTGAGGGGAACCGGTGCTGATGGAATGAAATATTTTAAGCAGTTTGATAGATTAATTCACAAATTCGTTTGGAATAATAAACGCCATATGGTGCATTGGACCCTGCCTCCTGAGAGAGCTTCTAAAATGCTCAGACAAGGGCTCGTCCACCCTTAGACTAATCTGGGAGGTGGACCTTAGTGTTTCATTCACAGAGAGGGAGTGGAGCAAGATCCTTCAAAACTTTAAAAAGATGTTCATGAGATCCATGAAAATATTAAACTAATTATAGGACATGACATGTCCCTTCTGCCTGTGCTGTGACTCTGTGGCACTCCCAGCTTGGGAGACTAGCTGCACTGGAAGCCCTATCATTTAGACTCATGAATTGAGTAGAGGGTTTCCGTTTCAAATTAATTCCTTAACATATCTTTGATATCTGGAGGATATCTGGAGAATAGGGAAGGGAATATTCATTTATTCCCCTGTTCATAGCATACAGTAGATTAGACTATTTCCTAGTCGACACAAAGCTGCTGCCCTTTACTATGAATGCCACATATCATAGCAACGTCATTTCAGATTGTAGCCAACTCACATTCAATATGACATGACTACCCCACAAAGAAACTGGAGGCTGAATCCACATCTTTATTTTTTTTATCTTTACATCCAATTATTTTGTGTTCATGATGAAGTTCTTCCTTTGCCAGAACCTCCTCTTTGGTTACTAAACAATTTTATGGAATCAAATAAGTGACAGTTATATTTGAATTTTTAAACCACTGAATTCATTGAAATAATTTACTTTGAAAACCATGTACCTGAATGTAGCCAACTTGCTGCCACCAAGGTTGTGACAGAGACCGAGAGTTTTATGCTGGACGGCATGCCGGGGCTTATTATGGTCACACACACACAACTATAGCACAGGCTTCGTTCGTCCCTTTAGCTCCCGGCACGTCGTGCTCTCTCTCCTCGTTGCTGCTCACTGAAAATATATAAAACACACACACACGCATTAGCCCACTTCCCCGCTGCCCTTAACCACTCAGCCCGATCCGCAGCATTCGGTGTCAGGGTGAGGCGAACCTGCGTGGACAGTAAACAACAGTATAAAGGAAGGAGTGGACAGTAAACAACAGTATAAAGGACAGAGTGGACAGTAAACAACAGTATAAAGGACAGAGTGGATAGTAAACAACAGTATAAAGGACAGAGTGGACAGTTAACAGTTATAAAGGACAGAGTGGACAGTAAACAACAGTATAAAGGACAGAGTGGACAGTTAACAGTTATAAAGGACAGAGTGGACAGTAAACAACAGTATAAAGGACAGAGTTGATAGTAAACAACAGTATAATGGACAGAGTGGACAGTAAACAGTATAAAGGACAGAGTGGATAGTAAACAACAGTATAATGGACAGAAAACAACAGTATAAAGGACAGAGTGGACAGTTAACAGTTATAAAGGATGGGGGGATTGAGCGTTAGACAGTCAAATCCTTTCAAAGTTTCCAGGAAAACAGATCATTGACTGGAAAAAATACTTCTCTGAGAACAGTATGTCTGTTGTCCGAATCAGAGAGGCTGGTGGGAAATGATGTGTGTGTATGTGCTAGTATTCATTAATCTATGTGTGTGTGTGTGTGTGTGTGTGTGTTGGATGGTTGTTGGCAGAGAGATAAAGAGGCACATTATTAGTGGGCGTCTGGAAAGCAGACAAAGGAAGAGAAGAGAAGGAGGGAGGGTCCAGGGAGAGAAAGGGAGGGATCAAGAGAGAGAGAGTTTTGAGTTTTAACATACCTTTATTGGTTTTATCCTACTGTTACAATTACATTAAAAAAGACATGTTTCAACCTTCCTTACTGTTCCCCTCAAAGACACAAAACAACAAAAAACACATCCATACACTATTTAAAAATCATCCTCTTCCCCCCCACTCATTTTACACATTGAATCCCTACAGCACCATTTGTCATAAAAAAAAACAAGATCTTGCATCCTCTTATAGTATCCTCTACTACTATACTATCCTTTACTAGTATCCGGGCTCTAACTAGTGGTTTAAACATTTCTACCACAGTATATATCAGACCTGCATCCACCTTCGTTTTCCTGCTCAAGAACACAGACGTTTTTACCTGTCCCATCAAGAAGTTAACAATTCCCCCTTTTTTCTTGATCTTCCAATACAAAGAGAGGACCTAGCTTCTCACAGTCACTAAAACAGAGAGAGTGAGAGAGAGAGACAGAGAGAGAGAGACAGAGAGAGACAGAGAGAGCGAGACAGAGAGAGACAGAGAGACAGAGAGAGAGAGACAGAGAGAGAGACAGCACTGTGGTGTCCTCTAGAACTAAGATGTATTGGCTGTAAATATTGAATGTCCTCCATAACATCACCATGGTAACATGAACAACATAATCACCAATTACTATAGCAATAGCCACGCAGCTGGACTGTGGAGCCAAAATGGCTGACAATGAAAACTGGAACGACCAGACCCCTATACAACCAGGCCTAACATCTAATGTTTGGGATCAAATGAAGCAATTTAAACCTACAGAAACATGATTAGAGTTGTTACACAAGTTTATGTCTCAGCTACTTTGTGTCACTCTGCTGACCATCTTATAAGCCCTTTACATAAAGCATGACTCCAATCACCCTTCCCTTACAAGTATTCAGAAAAATACTCAAATCAATGTTTTGGGGGGCCGGTCGCTGGACCCTTTTGTCCCATAGATCCCTTATAGCTTGTAATGCTCCCGTCGACCCTGTCTTGGTTCTTTATCATCAAAGCGTATGGCGCTGGAGAAAACATGGCATGTCTCCAGAGACATTGTGGCTGGAGACATTGTCCTACCAGTGTCAGCATTCCACAGGCTTGCTGTTGCTTTGCCTTTCGACAGACACGCCACAATAAGCAACTCAATGTAGGCTTGCAAGTTGGTCACATCCAATTCTTTCCAATTGCCACCTGCCCTCTAAGTTTGTCATCTCAAGAATATTCTTTTGCATTGATGGTGAATGACAAGTTCAAATGCAGCTGTCTTGGGCATGGCTGACAGCGTGGTGGGCCTGGAGCTATTTTGATGTCTACCCTGTCTTTCATGTGGTTAGGGTTAGTGAATGTGTCCACTCTTGGTGGCTGAGAGACAACAGGAGGGTCAACCCCAAGGGACTCATTCTCATCAGGGGAGGATACCTCATAATCAGGGTCCTCCTCAACATGATCCTCAGTCTCAGACACATTCTCCTCGCAATCACAAAGAGCTGTGACAGAACCTCACTGACAGAAAATCTATGCCTAGTGGTCATTTTCAAAACCTTCAGTTGAGGGCTTAGAGAGCTGTGTGCAGCCTTATATGTTTGCCCTGAACTGTCACAGTTGTCACACTACTACAGTACAGTTCTCAGGGAAGCTGCGGGAAATGTCTTATGTTAGGGCCCTAAAGCATGCAAAGGTGTTTTGAAGATCACACAATTGCATGTACAAGTGACCTCAATATCAAAGCCATGATAAAAAAAGAGATGAAAAAATATGTGTAAAACATTAATATTTTCTCAAGTTTTATATAGCTACAGAGCCTAAACAACACTGTTGTTTACAAAGTGTGTACAAGGCATTGAAAATATATCATCAAGTTTAATCCTTCCCCATGAAATTAGGAAAACTCATGAAGTTATCAAGCTGAAAAAAATATTTCAGTCATATTCTTAGAGATGTTAAACATGAAACGGTGTCAAATTGCCAAATATAATAGGCGGGTTTAACCCAGAAAACTAACTCACAACCAAGAGGGAGGGGGGAGAGGAGGACAGATAAAGACAGACAGACAGAGACAAAGAAGCAGGAAGAGATACTTGATAAGAGACTAACAGAGACAAATAGAGACAAATAGACAGTAGAAGTATAAAGAAAGATACAGAGAGAAGAGATAGAGGTGGTGCAATGATGCCAGCCAGAGAAATGTCCTTCTTGGAGTTCTGGAACGGGAACAGTTGGGCTCTTCTAAAGCGAGCCCGTCAGCTGAGACTACATCCTTCACAACTGTAAGTCTAACCCGTTAGATACACAGTCATAGAGACTCGTACTCAATGTCTCCTATTTATGGAAATAAGGTTTATTATTATTATTGTGGAATTAACTTTTAAATAGTTGTAGACTGACTTATAGACAATATGTTCTGCATCTCAGTCTGTACAACTTTACAAAAATACACTACATGAATATGGAGTTGGTCTCCTTTATTCCATTAAATACATAAGGGCTGGAGCTCGGATCTCAAGGTCCAAAGGTTCAAAGGTTTTATTTACCACATACACAGTTATAATGGTACAAAAGTGCAGTGAAATGTGTGGTGGCCACTAAAACTGTGTATGTGACAAATAAAACCTTTGAACCTTCTGCTGACAGTTCCCAAGGCATTGAATCAACTGGTTGGTGTGTTGGTTAGTTCTGTTTGTTGGTTCTGTTTATTTGGCATGAAGCTCTGTATGGAGGTTAGATGTCGCTGAACAAACCTGGGTTTATCTTGTCAGTTGGTTTGTTCAATACTTCTGTTAGTCAGTTGTGTTTATTAGCTATGACAGCCATGGAGGTCCAATGTCACCCAACCAAGAAATAGAACAGAAATAAAACAATAGTGTACACAAAATAACTGATTTTAGAACAAAAATAAGCACATGATGTCCAAGATGAGACAATTGCAGAGCATGGTTTTAACCATTACATGGGAATGTCTATGAGTTTTGTTACCCTTTAATATGAGAGGACACTGAAACATTAACAAAAATACTGCACACAAATTTTAAATGTCATCTCGTTGTTGTTGTTGTTTTAATAGAAATCAGGCAAAGTTGCAGGCTTTGCAGCTGCATATCAGCTGCCGGGGTATTTCCATATGCTTGGTGTGTTTAAGGTGAGCGTCAGTTGCTTGTGTTAGTTACATGTGACGTCACTGACCTGCACAATGAGAGTTAGACTAACATAACAGTAGAATAAACTAGTTTAACAGTAAATGTCAATTTGTATGGTGATTTATTGCACTGTTAAGCCACTGTCTATAGTTGAGGATAGTGCCATTATCCCTGAGCTAAGAGGTGAGCTTCCTCCAAGATGAAATGTTCAAAAAGGACTGTACTCTGAAAGTACACATACAAATACAGTCTTGCGATCTCTCCCTCACTGTCATTGATGAGCCTTGGCAATACAAGCACCAGAACAGATTGAAGGGAGAACAGGCTGCTTGGTAAGACACACAGCAGGAGGCGGTTGATAATAAAGCTGATAGAAAGTAGGCTAAGTAATATGCTGCTGAACTTTTGCTGCAGTTAAGGGCTGGTAGATCAGATGAGACTCCAGTAGGTACCACAGGTTGGATTTGAGGCTGAGACTAAAGCTGGTATGAAGGCCGTAGAGAGCCACCGGGCCGAGTATAGGTATGGGAAAGGGAAGAGGTCATTGGATATATATCAAAAGCTAGCGATTGAACCTGATAGGCTGGCTGACTTGTAGCAGCAGAGTACAGCTCAGGATAAAGTGACATGGGGCTGGTCGATGCACATAGTGTTGTAAGCTTTTGAAAATTGTGTGGGCTGTAGTGCAATTAAATGACTCAATATAGACATAACATGTGCCAATCTACCCGGTCACGACTCTTCTCTGTCCTGGCCCCACAGTGGTGGAATGAACTCCCCACTGATGTCAGGACAGCAGAGTCACTGCCCATCTTCCACCGCAGGCTGAAAACCCACCTCTTCAAGAAACACTACCCTGACCCTTCCTCTTAGCACTTGATTTGTTTATTTGTCTATACAGTACTGTGCAAAATTCTAAGGCAACCTAGATTTATTATTTATTATTATATTTTTATATAAATTTGTTTTCTGCATTAGTGTTTTGCATTACTGCTCATTATACTCCATTTTTTGATATTTAGAAACTGTGCCTAAGACTTTTGCACACTACTGTACACATCAGTACTGTATATATCTTATTGCACTTTTACTTAAGCACCGGTTCTGCTCTTAGATGCTTGTTTAGGAAGAAGATACACATTGATTTCTGGTGACTAGTAGTTCTCATGCCTACTTACGTTGAATGCACTTATTGTAAGTTGCTTTGGATAAAAGCGTCTGATAAACGACTGGAATGGAAGTAAACATACTGAAAATGCATAACTCTTTGTAAATTAAACTTAAATACACACACTAGTAAACAGATTCAGTTCCTCAGATTTAACTGCAGACTGGAAAACATCTGACCAATGTCAAGTCATGTTACCATAGACTTTTAATGATGAATGGCAGAGCCTACAGATGACATCACTTTTATTGAGTTCATGTTATTCCTTCTCTGTCTTTGAATGTGAAGTGCCCCCCAAACATCTGCCTTGAGATTTCCTTGCACTGCTTAATGGTGCGATTAAAGTGTATCTACTGTACATTGTAGTACTTTTCTGTGCTAAATCCTTTTTTTCTCCCATGGATGACTTTGACTTTAACTATCTGCCCCCCTCACACAACTCCAGGAGGCTGTTGCTAGGTGACGGTGGTGTTCGGGCATCGCTGCAGAATGTCAGGATGGCACCTCTGCTGCCCCCTGTTGGTACAGAGCTCTTCAGACGCTTCACCCCCGCCTCACTGGAGGAGATCCAGCGACGACATGAAATAGAGGAGAAGGAGAGAGAGAGGAGAAAAGAAAAGAACATAGAGGTAGAGACTATCTAGAACCCTAGTAATAACCCTAACTATAGGACTAACCGTGCTAAATTTATACCATATTATGGACTGACTGAAGCCCTATTTGGTTGGGATTAGTATTCAGGACATGTCCTGATCTGAAGTTTTACAGAGGTTGGGTCATGCAGCAGGACAATGACCCCAAACACAAAAGCAAATCTTCAAGAGAATGGTTTCAACAATAACGTTCACATTTTGGAATGGCCAAGTGACAGTCTTGACCTTAACCCTGTTGAAATGTTGTGGCATGACCCGAAGCAAGCCATTCACGCAAGACATCCCAAAAATGTCAATGAATTGAAACAATTCTCTAAGGAGGAATGGTCCAATATACCTCCTAAACATTGAGCAGGTATGATCAGCAACTACAGGAAACATTTGGTTGAGGTTCTTGCTGCTAAAGGAGCTTCCACCAGGTACTAAATCTCATGGTTCACAAACTTTTTCTCACAACTGTAGGTGTACGTACTAGACCAAGGTGAATGATTACACAGGTCAAAATCGTGCATTCATGCTGATAAAAAACCAGGCTACTCATGATCATAAAATGCCAACAAATTTGCAAAGCGATACAGGGATATCAGCTTTTATTTTGGTTGGGTTTTCCAGTGCAATAACCATAATGAGTAATTTATATTTGATATCTTCCTGTTCCACTTGGCACCATATGCTTTAGCGTTATGGTTCAGTCTGATCAACTAATCTTCTGTCAGTTATTTAGTTCCTGCTATAGAAATTAATGATAGACGTGACTAACTATTTTTATCAATTAAAGTTTGAAAGGAAGCAACATGCAGAACAAAACTGTAATAGACCAGGAAGCCCCTCCTGTCCATTAAATCAAGCTTTATGATTGGTTGTCAGTTATCAGAGGAGGCAGCCATATAAATCCTTTACCTTTACCTAACAGAGGTTTGTGATTGATTGTCAGATAGCAAAAGATGACCTTCCTCAGCCAGCCAGTGACCTGGAGGCTGGGATGTCCCTCCCATTTATCTATGCAGACCCACCCCCTGAGCTACTCAACACCCCATTGGAGGAGCTGGACCCTTATTACCAATCACGCAAGGTATCTCCTCTCTTACACACACACAGACATACACAGGCAGACACAGAAGTTAAAAAAGTACAAACACATAGAATACAAAGTAATTTCCACATCATGACAGTCACATTTACAGAGGACACAGTTGGCCATAATTAGAAATAAATCAAATATATGATTATAAAAATAAAATGTATAAAAACAGGAAATAATTAAATGTATAACTAAATAACAAATGACTGAATAAATTAATAAGACAAGACCTTAAGAAGAAGAATTATCTATATAGTAATTTACTTGTTTATTTCTGTATTTCTCCCTACTAGGATAACGTGTACATTTTCACAACCCGGCTCATGTGGTATGACAAAAAGGGACAAAAAGGGTGCATGTGGGGAGAGAGGGGAAAAGCAACTGAATGGACCAGCTTGTATAGTCGACACAACACACGACTGCTTGGTCATTGTTGGACTTCCCTTACTTGGCTGACAAAAGAACAACTTTGTCTGCAACAAACTTGAATCCCACTGTATCACTAATGTAACTTCACTATTAGGCTACAAGTTGGCCACTGCCAAGAAGGGTTAGGCTACAAGTTGGCCACCGCCAAGAAGGGTTAGGCAGTAGAGACAATAAGTTCATCTATCTGTCTACAGATTTAATACGAAATCACCCTGACCTCTGACCCCGAGCTTGACCTTAATGCTAATCCTGCCTGTGTCTTTGTGAATGATTGATTGAGTTTATTTGACAAATTTCAATTAACATATGTATAATTCTTCAGACAAAAAATATACATGAATTAAAAGAAAATGGACAGGATAACACAAAGCTCAAGAGCTTATTTCCATTATGGTCCTGTGGAGAAGATGGAAATGGGGAAGGAATGGGACAGGGCCAGATCTGAACGGCATACAGATAAACATACAGTATGGGCTCAGTGTAAAGAACAATAGCTTGAAAGTGCATTAATTCAAATCAGTAATAAGTCCAAGTAGCAAAAAACTAGACTGCACAATAAATGACCTAGGATCATAGATGATGATTAACTTTGAATCCCCAACTATCCCCAAGCCATTTTTAAGCTTAAATTTGAACCATTTCAATTGCTGGAAGTGTCCTTCCCTTAACTACTCTTAAATCTAGGAGGGAGAAAATCAGTGGAGCTGCCCCTAGTGGAGTAACTGTGAACTTCCCTCACTGGTCTGAAATAATTCATTAAAGGTCAAATCAACACTAAAAGACTTTCACTCTGTTAAAAACAGCTATTGGTGATGTCCCTTTCTGGGTCCATTTTGTTGTCTATTTTGTTATTTAATTAACTGGCCAATCATAGACAGATGTGACATCACATTGATATCAGTAAATGTTTCATGGATCTAAAACATCAACAGTAACTGTCAGGTTTTGGTGTCAGCCAATCAGAATCAAAGAGCAAGGGCTTTTTTCTAGACCGACAATCAACAATCATACAGGAGAAATCCATTGGAGGAGAGGAGAGAGACCAATTTCTCCACCAACAGGACCAAGATAGACCAGAATTCAATGCAGTAGCCGAGATAGACCATAATGCAATGCAGTAGCCAGGATAGACCAGAATGCAGTGCAGAATTGTTGCGATTTGCATAAGTGGTGCATCTGGTGGAGATTCACTTTCTCAATTTTATCCTGGCATCAAAGTCTGATTCTGTTTTACTAATGTGTAATGACAGTATGTCTATAGACTTTCATAGTGATCAGTAAGAGAAACACCATCTACAGATTTAATGCTGAACCAGCCTGACCTCTGACCCTGACTTTGATGCCTGACCCTAATGCTGACTGTGACACCAACCCTGACCCCGACCTTGACCTCTAAACCGAAAGTTGACTGTGACATAACCCTGACCTTTGACCCTTACTTTGACCTCTGAACCTAATGTTGACTGTGACGCCAACCCTGACCCCAACCTTGACCTCTGACCCTAATGCTGACCCTGTCTGTGTCTCTGTGCTTATAGACTTTCATAGTGATCAGTAAGGGACAGACCATCTACAGATTTAATGCTGAACCAGCCTGTTATCTGCTCAGCCCATTCAGTTTAGTGAGGACAACGGCCATCAAGATCCTCATTCACTCATATCCTTTATTATATTACTCAAGGCTTTGTTGAATACTCTATTCTGATTGGCCAATACAGGCATTCTGAGGTCCATTTTGTTGATTTCTAATCAAATTAACTGGCGGGTTAGGGTTATGGTTATATGATCATATCCTTTACAATATACAGTAATCTATATTTTAATAACTCTAATATTAATGACATTATCTAATGAGCAGTCATTCAAATCCTGGCACAACTTCACCTAAAAGTAGACAAGAAGGTCAGGAGTCAATGTTAGAAACCACTGTGGACTAGTAGGTTAGAGGTCAATGTAAGGTAATAAAACACTGTGGACTAATAGGTTAGAGGTCAATGTAAGGTAATAAACCACTGGACTAGTAGGTTAGAGGTTAATGTAAGGTAATAAACCACTGTGGACTAGTAGTCATTGAAAACATTGACAGTTAGAAAATCACCTAGCTACTTCCTGGTCAGAGAACGCATTGCGCACTAACCTAGAGCTGCTCATGCTGGTGTGACTTCTACCGTCCTGCCTGGTGGACAAGATATACTGGGTTTCCCTCATGAGGACTCTGGAGGTCTGGAGAGACAGAACGGGATTCACCTGGACACTGAGTTGCACACCAACCAACCAACCAACCAATTAACCAATGACAACACAGCAAGTAAAATAACTACAATAAACTACTGTAGATCAGTAGGTTAGTAGTCAATGTAAGGTAATAAACCACTGTGGACTAGCTAGTAGGTTAATAGGCAATGTAAGATGGCTAATGTTTTTCTTCCTTAACATAATAACATTATTCAGTATGTTCATCATGGTGACAATTCTGTCCAACTGCTTCTTCATGACCTTGAGTGATCCTCCAGCATGGAGCAAGACTGTTGAGTAAGTTAACCGACACATACATACTACGTTACATTACAGCCATTTAGCAGACGCTTTTATCCAAAGCGACTTACAAGTTAGAGTTTTACATTACGTGGGGCTCGAACCCACGCACACACACACACTGGTCTGGAGGTATGGGGGTGTACTACTGGAGCATGACCTAGAGGTGTGGGGGTAAAGGGCAGCTAGTGCAGTGAGTGTAAAGAGGGCTGACTTGGGAGAATTTCCTATGAAGGCTTTGTAGCAGGCCCCATCTTGGAGGTCTCACTGGAGACTGGCTGTTATCTAATAATTGTTAATTATATATTTAAGTACTGAGCCAGAAAAAGGGATATTGGAAATAAAAATTGGTCTGAGTGTGGATCCACACAGCAGTTCCATGCACATTAGTGAAGAAGGGTTAGAGATTTTACATTTAGAAGTCAAAAAATGTTTGACATTGAACAAAAGAGACATTCCTTTTCAGAAAACATTAACTTTTTAAAATGATGAAATATTGTCACAGAGTATGTTTTAATGAGCTTGGTTTCTCTATCTAGATATGCTTAATGTATTGTTATAGTGTTCTGGTGATGTTCCAACAATCTTTCTGTCTCTCTGTAGATATGTATTCACAGCCATCTACACGTTTGAAGCCATCATCAAGGTTCTGTCCAGAGGCTTTTGTGTTGGAGGTTTCACTTTCCTCCGAGACCCTTGGAACTGGCTGGACTTCATGGTCATCAGCATGGCGTAATACACAATAATAAACCCATTACTAAAATAACTACCTAAAGAGATTTCATGATCATCAGCATGGCATAGGTTCCACTAACATAATATACTGCATGTACTACAAATACTCTATTCTATCAAAGTAAACAAACATTATATAATAGACTTCTGAATAGAATAGAATTCTGAATTCAAGAAGCAGATTTGTGTAAAACCTACATGCATGTTTTATGCTGGTCTAAACATTTCATATCATATGTTAGCCAGACTACATATACAACACTGACCAATATTTTTGGTAGCACTTTAAATTACAGTACACCAATTAAAGGGTAATAACCGTGTACTTACATAGAAAGTATCAAAAATTGCCAGGTAATTCCTGGTAATAACAAGAAATCAAGAAATACTAGGTACTAATAATTACTAGGTAATACCTATCTTACCTGTCCTTTCAGTCTCCCTTAAATGGAGCTTCCATATTCTGGTTCAGTAGAGGGAGGAGGTTGTTACAGTATTATTACCCAATAATAGTACTAGTACTAGACGTCATCACACGAACAGTGTTGCCAGGTAAAGTCACACCTGATACCTTAATATTACACTGCTTTTACCCTGTAGCTACTCAATTACTTGGTTCAATAGATTGAAGAGGTAGTTACCAAATTATTACATAATACCTATTGTAAAAGTAGTATCAGTATCAAGTATCAGTATCATGTGGCAACTATCTCTTTACTCTGTTGAACCAAGTAATCGAGTAGCAACAGATAAGTGATTGTTTCCCCGGTATTACCTAGTAATTGCCCCAAATGTTTGCGCCACTTGCTATAGCAATGCAGTACTGTTACAATGCTATAATTACAGTGTACCATTGCTAACTATAAATTACTTGTTATGATTACAAATAATTACTTATTATTACCAGAAATTACTAGGCAGTTTTTGATACTTTCTACATAATTAATTATTACCCTGTAATTAATGTACTATAATATACTGTAAAATAAAGTGCTACCATATTAATAAACCATGCCAATAGAATTCAGCCTGTTTCAAACAAAAATGCTACCAACATCT
>OOFE01014921.1:3710-17043 GCA_900323365.1 Monocentris japonica | reverse complement strand
TAGCCAATAAGACATTTTAAGCAACAGTTGGCTACAGTTCCTACATCCGTGTCTTGATGCTGGACATCGACTTCAAGTGACGTTTAATCAACAGACAATAATATCCAAACTTCTAAATCATGCAGTGACTTACAATATATCGAAACGTTTGTAAAAATATATAATATATATATATATATACAGGCTATGACCATGGTTGCACATCTAAGTTAAATTTACAGGAGTTAAATTTATACCTTGGAACATTATCTGTCTTTGGGCTATGGCTTCATGTCGCAGCAACTATGTAACTAACTATAACTATAGTAATTACAAGGATACGTAAGGTCATTTGATCACATACAGCTACAGCTCTTGCCATGCTTCAGAGATTGTATTTGATGATCATGATATTTGATGTGTTTGATGAATCAACTATTGTTGAAAATACAAAATCTTGTATTTTTCACCACCAATATTTTGCTTTTTTTTAAATCTCAATTAATTTTGAGTGGAACTATTGCATATTGTTGTGTCAGTCAGCTTAGAAATATCAAGGAGACTTTGGCCAGTGTGGGTGTCGTCAAGCAGCTTATGCTTTTGCCATCATTGTTGACTCAGTGTTTATGGAATTTCTTTTCAATCTCTTTAACAGCAACTGATCCCAGGAATGTTTATTGGGGTTAAAACCAGAATTGATATTTGTCCACAGTGTTCCACCTTTAATCCCTGCTGTTCCACAGAGCTGGAGGCCGATCTTCAAGCCTGATCCCAGGGGTTTCCTCCTCAGTAGTGGCATGGGAAATTTGTGTGGGAAGTGTGAGGCGCTAGATTTCCTCCTGAAAAGGAGAGCATGTTCAAATTGGGATTTGCCTTTCAGCTTCTTGGGCATTTAGAACTCAATGAACAGACTTGCACATGCATGCACACACACACACACACACAAATTATTGTTTTATCCTAAAACTCAAATATATAAATTTTAATAAATGTTTCTTTGGGCAACCGGAAGGCGATCTTACAAGGTGGAAGTGTGAGCATCCCTCAGCAGCCATTAGGTTTCTCTGGTTAATGTGTTTTTATTGGTTCCCTGGGGGAGATTTAGCTAGTAGGGAATTTGAGGTCATGGGCCTTGTCACATGACCCAACTCACACCAAGTGGACATGAGTTGAGAAGGGCGGATCGAGGTGGGGGTGGTAGGTTTGCTTCTTACACCTCCCTAGGGAACAAAACAATTTATCTGGCTTTCCCAGGCTGGGATAGGACTTCTTGTGCGTGTTTACTTCTTGAAAAGTCAGCATTTCTTCACTACATGTACAAGGCTTCCATGCTTGTTTATTTTGGAAATCATATGGGCTTCTTATGCTTCTTAAGACCAATGTAGTTTCATATCAGTGATATCAGTGATAGGCTTTTGCATCATTTCTTAGGCTAATGTTCAATAGCTGTGTGGCTCCTGTTTTGGAAAAGACAGGGACACCTGCAGCCCACATTGTGTTTCCCTAACAACTTTCTGTGGAAACTGTATCAACAAATCCTTAGATCTTCAGGTCTCCATAGAGATCTGCTTCTGGATGATCTTCTGGTTCTGGAAACATAGAAATGTTTCATGAACTAGGAATGTACCAGCAGCATGTGGAGTCCTTAAGTGTCTGTGTTCTACACCACCATAGCGGCCAGTAACTAGAAATCCATCAGAAAGGCGAGTCATGTGGCTGTGGTCAATTTCATCCTTGTTTTTGTGTTTGAAAATTGTGTTTGATTTGAATGTGGTGAGAGTCTGCAAGTAATCGGGAAAGGGAAAGAAGTAGGATGGGCCACTATGCTGATGCTGATGGTTGGCCATCTCTTTATTAAGGCATTGAACTTGCTTGGGGTATGGGCTCTGTGTCAGTGTGTCAGACTGCCTACTCAACCTGCCTTTGAGCCTCAATGATCAGCATCCTTTAACCCCACACTGGCTACAGTGCTAATTACCTAACACATTTCAATCACAAGATGCTGACAACAGGATGGGAGAACAGAAGAGAGAGAGAGAGAGAGAGAGAGATAAGAGAGAGAGAGAGAGAGAGAGAGAGAGTGTTTGGGAATCGGGATCACAAATATAAATTCTATAAGAACACACAAAAAATGACACATATTTAAGCCTAAATATCAGCTCCACAAGTAGTTTCCTCATGGCTGTATATGACGCAATTAAAAGAAACATCAAACTAAACATTCCCATTAAAATTTGAGTTAAAAATGTTCCAGTCAGTCATAAAACCCATTGCTCTATATGGCAGTGAAGTTTGGGGTCCGCTAAGCAAAGACAGTTTTGTAAAAGTGCTCAATTATACACCGCCACTTACAATACATGATATTGTTTACAACAAATTTAGCAGGGACCAAGGAGCATTTGAGTGATGACATGGAGGTTCTTGTTGGAGACCGGAACAGGAAACGGTGCCTCTCTGTAGGTTTCGTCAGTGTTTGGTTAAGGAGACATGGCATAACACATTTTTTTAACCACACTAATGATCACTATACTGCTTTGTAGTCCGGGGTATTACTGCGCTGTTTAGATAGTATACAAACACACAAGCTAATTTACACTAACATCCTGCTCTGAAAAATTCAGTTTATAGACCATAAACAACATAGGATTGATTTGTTAGTCAGTGTTTGTTTGATACAGGGAACACACGGTCAACTTCCTGACTAGTTCCCTAACAAACATCTCGATATTTATCTGTTGCAGCTGTTTTGGTGAACACACGTGGACTGCTTTTTGCTTCAGTGTGTGTCTATATTTGCAACGTGAAGCATGAAATTCAGTAAGGTTCACACTGCACCCCAAACCTCACAGTGAAACGGAAAGTGACTGCAGACAAAGTCAAGTTCAGCATAAGAGTTAATGTGAGACATAAATAGTAGTAGGTATTACTACTGGTAATCCAAATTTGTATTTACCTTAGATGAATTTTAAATCCAACAGACTCTTCAAAAATGTTTGTAAGTAAGTGAGGGTGTTGCCCAATTCATTTAAAACACAATGATGAAACGTACTGATGTAAGTTGACATTTAACAAAGCAGGGCCGGCCCTGGTCCAATTGGTGCCCTAGGCGAGATTCCAGACTGGCACCCCCGCCAACCGTAATAACATGACACCACTCACTGTTATCAACACAACATGTTTTATTTATTTTCTTTCAAAAACTAAAAAGGCATTGCACATAATACACATACACAAACCACTGGCATTGACTTTGCAGCCCTTTATGCCCATAGATACACACCTCACACATGCATACATATATAATCAGGGCTCATGAAATAAAATCAATCACTGTTATACCTATTTTTTTTTTACTTTTAACTGCTTGCCATCTGATAGGAAAGGTGTCTAAAATACAGACGCTGGTATGGAAAAATGTGCTGTACTCACCTGCTCCAGACAGTGGTTCAGAGGATGTTGCATCATTAGCAGATATAGGTGTGAGGTTTGAAGAGGTTGATGGGAGGGTGGGTGCACTATCACCAGGGTGTTCAGATGAGGTAGAAGAAGAAGAAGAAAGGAACTTTATTTGTCACATACACATACATGCAGTGAAATGCTTTTTTCGCATACCCCTGACTAGATATATACACACACAACATATTACACCACACACACATGCATTTTTCAGGTCAGAGGTCAGAGCGCAGGCGTCAGCCAATGAACAGCGCGCCTGGAGCGGTTTGGGGTTAAGTGCCTTGCTCAAGGGCACTTCGGCAGTGTTGGTGGGCACCGTAGCTGTGACACCAGTCATTTTCGGATCACCAGCTCACAGCTGGAATACACCCCCCTGTGGTGCCGGGGATCGAACCAGCGACCCTCCGGTCACGGGTCGGTCTCTCTAACCGCTAGGCCAAAGGTAGATGGCAGGCTGCTGTATAGATGTTGATGGGGTCTTTTCAGGCACCTCAGGATTTGCAGGGGGCCCAAATAGTTCAAAAGTACATCTACAAAATGGAGCACATGTCAATATTATGAAGTACACAGTAACAGAGCCATTTACAGTTAAAATAATTTCTCTTAACTCAACAAATATAACCTATAGCTGGTTGTTTTCATCACTATTTCTTCTGTTTCTCTCATAAATGGCTTTCAGAAAGGCCTTCAGTGTATTTGACCAAGTACTATGATAATTTGCTTGGCTATTATTATTTTAAATAGCTATGGTTAAGCCTTTAAGCTAGACAGAATGTACAATGAGCATTCAGTCAATGGAAGTAAGATAATGATAATGTGGTCAGTGCTGATCAAATATCAATCATGGTAATCTATCCATCAATGAATCATGAAAGTACAAAACTATTTTCATTTTACCAACATATCAAGACTCATCACTACAGCCTAGTGGAGCAGGGCCAAAAACAGAGGTGGACAACAGTGAGGGTCTGATTACCCAACGTGAGAAAGCCTGACAGAGCGTCCGGCCTGTCACGCGATGACGTCATACGCAGTGAGCCCCCCGCAGAATAAGTGAAGGCACGACTTTCCTTTACCTTACCTTTTTCCCTGTTTGTGCGTGAATGAGCAAAATGTAAGTTAAGTTTTCGTGTTATTCTATGTTCGGCACTTCAGACTTAATTGATAATTCTTAGTCGGCGCTCCTCGCCGTAATATCCAATTGACGGCTGTTGCATCTGCACTTGCACTGCTATCAGGGTTAGACGCCCCATGAAGGGACCTGGCTGTAGCATGAACTAACTCCTGCCAACTTGCTGTTGTTTTCTGACTTGTTAATTTGTTTTGCACTTCAGGGCTACCACAGTACGCTTTCAGAGCAGGAAACTGTGGTTAAAAAAAACATGGCTACAAAAGGTTTCATGCGCAGTGGTAACAAGAAAAGATCCGGTTCAGTATGTTTGCGACCTTTGTGAACTTCCTAATGACGCCTATGCCTTCTGTGATTTGTCTGTGAGACAGAAAAATGTTACTGACACAAACATCAATGTATATTTGACGGTTTCTTAAAATGCAAAGAAACAGCATTAGGGAGTTACACCATTTTTTAATGATCACATGTCTTATTGCTGTCCAAAACATACAGCCTTTCCTCAATATGGCTATTCTGACTCTCTGTTGGACTCTTGCAAAGTCTGATATCAGTGTTTTCTTTCTCAGCAGTATAATCATTATATGGGAAATTCATCTCGGTATTGCTAATTACAGCTTGGTCTTCATCATTGTATCTACAAGTTCAAAATATTATCTTGTACAAGCAAGCAGTGATACTGAAAATCTGAAAATTCAGCAAACTGAAAATCTGTGTTGCCATCCATTTTAATGTCATCATAGTTAAGCTAAATATAGCATTTTGATATTTTGTTGTCATTACATGGAAACTAGAGCTAGTATTTCTACTATATATAGTTACAACAGGAGTTTTATACACAATATTGTATACAGTATTTTGTAATACAAAAGTTAAAACGTTTAAGAAATAAAAATCTGCATAGTTAACAACTATGAAAGATTACCATTCATTATAATGGAAAGTTGGAAAGTTGGCTTTTTTCATTCACGTGGAGCAAAACAATGTTTGTCTACTCACAATGAATCATTTAAGATATACAGGATCTCACATTATTGCTGAATTGATAGATTTGTGTATAAAAGGAGGCTCAACTCCTCTGCTCAGAGGGACAGTATGTTTACTAAAGGCATGGGTTTTGTTGTCTTTGAACTAACTCTCAAGGCTCTTGCTCATGAGAATCACACCACGATCTGAAGTAGGCTAACTGTGACTTCTGGGCCCCACAGAATGAGTCAATTAAAAGAAAACTACCAGGGTATCTAGTTTATATTGGTCTTTAATTCATATTGATGATTGGTGCATGCAAAATCATCATCTGGATAAGCCTATTGACTAAAGGCCTATTGTTTCCACATCCATCTGCATCACGCTGTCTGCAAGTTACACCTTCCACACCATTGTAGAGAGCAATCAGTCAAAGAATGCAACCGCTGTTCCTGAAACCCTGAAAAAAAAAGTTAAGCAAAGCTTTACTCTTACTCATACGTTCATTCAGCATTTTATATGTATGACCACTTATGATTTATGATACAAAAGAACTACAAATTAAATTTATCAAACGCATTATTATTACTCTAAACAGTCATGTCATGTGGGCGATGACGAGGAAACACTGACCGATAAATGAATTTACAGTCCTTACAACTACAGACACACTGAGCAAACTCTCTGATAGGAATTGAACTTCAAATTGCACTATTTACATCATAGCTTGTGGTGCTATAATTAAAACCAAGATATGACACAAATCCGGTGTCTTTCTGACGGGTGTGCTCAACCTGCACACGCTGCTTGGCTACACCTACTTGAGAATAACCTGTTCCTCAAACGCTCACTGGTTAAATGAGCTGCGGAGGAGGAGTTGCTCTCAGCGTCCCAAGAAGAAACTTCCCCTGTCAGTACTGTTTGTCGTGATAACAACGTGGAGGGCAGCCAGCACGAGACAGAGCATACTTTGCGAACCAAAATCAATAAACCAATTGTTTCCTCCTGCGGAGTCCTCGCCTTTTCAACAAGAATTCTTCGGGATATGGAGTTTGAATTCCGTGCGTAAAATGGACATTTGGAAATATGAGTGTGCGTATTGTTTGGAGAACTTGTTTGAGAACGCACCCAAATGGAAAAAGGTTACCACATGCGACCCGAGAGGAGGACATTTGCTTAGTGTGAAACAGTGAAAGAAATAGCTGCAGGTATGAACAGCACGGAAGCAATGGGCCGGCCTCGGCAGCCCACTATTCCTGCCATTATGTTCATAATCGGGGTAGCGGGGAATGTGATCGCCATAGTGGTTCTCCGTATATCAAGAAAGGAGCAAAAAGAGACGACTTTTTATACGCTGGTGTGCGGCCTCGCAGTGACAGACCTGCTGGGCACCCTGCTGGCCAGCCCCGTCACCATCGCCACCTACATGAAGGGCTCGTGGCCGGGGGGCGAGCCGCTATGCCAGTATTCTGGATTCATCCTCCTCTTCTTCTTCTTGGTCCAGCTGAGCATTGTATTTGCCATGTCAGTTGAAAGATACTTGGCTATAAACCATGCGTATTTCTACATTGAGTATGTCAACCAAAGACTTGCTGCGCTAACTCTCTTGGCCATATACGTTACCGACGTTGTGTTCTGCGCGCTTCCCAGCCTGGGGCTAGGGCAGGTAAAGCGCCAATATCCGCAGACCTGGTGCTTCATCGACTGGCGGACCAACCACACCATAGTCGCTACATTTAACCTGATGTATGCAGGTGTGAGTTCATTTCTTGTGCTAGCCACAGTCATATGCAACGTGATGGTGTGTGGAGCGCTGATCCTGATGCACAAGCGGTTCATTCGCCGCACGTCTTTGGGCACAGACCAGAGGCGCATCGCGGATCTCAGGCGCAGGCGGAGTTTCGGGCGTCTGGCTGGGGCAGAGATCCAAATGGTCATCTTGCTTATAGCTACTTCTGCTGTGGTTCTCATCTGCTCCATACCTTTAGTGGTGAGTAAAGGAAAAAGTAAGCTCAGCAGTGAGACCAGTGTCTGTGTTTTGCATTGGGTGTTGCGCAATACTCCGGTCACCTGTGCGCGAAAATGTGACTGTCAGAGAATGGAGTAGTTTTAACCAATAAGGAACTTTTCAGATTTTGAAGCAATGAGAATGCAATAGCACATTCAACTGGCACTACCTTGCAGAATGTTTCACTTCATTCAGAAAATGAGTCTTGAGGAAGGCAGATAAGGATATGCAACTTGTGTACGTGTGCATACATCCTCTCCTCCAGCAAAACCGAAGTTTAACCGCATTGCTGTTTTAGATCTTTGTGGTAAGATAATGTGTTAATCATGGAGTCTCATTGATGCACAACGTCAGTGAGCTTGTGCTGACGTCTTAGTATGTTATCCTTTCAGCAGGTTACAAGGTCAGTGTGTACACAAATAATTTTAAAATAGCATAGTATTGCTAATAGCAAGTACTACATTGCATAAATTGATTGGTGTCTAATTTCAAACATCTCCTGACAACCTTGTTTTTTGAGCTGTCATTACTACTTGCATGTTTAGCCATTGGAAGCAAAGGTTCAGTGGAGACTGATAGATTTCCCTGCTTGCTTGTTCCCATACAGGAGAGACAATGTAGAAAGAAAAGCAGAAATTCTTAGATGTATTTGGTTAAAGTGAGTGATCCAAGGACCTCATTCCCATATTTCAGGAAAATATCTAAGGTTACCCACTGTAACCTTTCTGCCATGACTACAGATTAGTTACTCTGGTATTGTGAGAAGACTACTGTTGATTAGACCTTAGGGAAAGCCAACAGCCAAAGGCTTGGTTATGATGGATGGTTTTTAGGAGATGTAATTCTGTTTTTATTGGCCTCTTTCCATTGCTTCTGTGCTTTGTAAAAAGGCTGGTCCCTATTTAGATTTGGCCATTTCATGCCAACCATGTTTGAATAGGTCAAAAATCAATTTTACTGTTTTTATATATTGAAGTGTAGTGTGTTTTTACTAGACAAAATAGTGAGAACAAATCAGTTCGGTAATTCACAAGTTCAGCATTAAATTATTCAGCATTGTTGTTTTCTCTCCTATGCTTTCAGTTGAGGATCTTTGTGAACCAGTTATACAGAAACCAGATAGATGAGCCTATAGAGAAGAACCCAGACCTGCTGGCTATCCGCATAGCCTCTGTCAACCCCATCTTGGACCCTTGGATCTACATCCTGCTCAGGAAGACAGTGGTCCTTAAGTTGGTGGAAAAAATCAAGTGTCTATTCTGCAAAATGGGTGGTCGTGGACAACGAAGCAGGGGTCAGTTCCGCTGTGCTGATGGTCCCCTCTCCTCCTCCATCGTGTCTCGGGACTCCCCATCATTGGTATCCCGTGAGCTGAGGGAAGACGTGAGCACTTCACAGACCTTCCTGTATCCATCTGAGGAAAGTGACAGGAGGCTGGGATCATTCAGAGCAGGGCGACAGAGCGGCTCCAGTCCACCAGCTGTAGAGGGACCTCTGTTACAGGACCCCCAGAAGGAGCATTCACAGTGCATTTTAGAGGCCCCAGCACCAGGCACGCCAAGGGGCAGGAATGAAGCTTTACCACTGAATGGGGTTCCACTGGGTCCCAAGGACCAGACTCTATATGTAACCTTCACAGATGAGACTGTGAACATACATGAGAAATGCATATAATGGACAAACTAACAGACTGTGAGAAATCACGAGAAAAATTTTGAACTTCCATATTGAACTTATTAGAGAAGCATTTATCAGTGTAATTGGACTGTCTCAGGACAGAAGATGGAAATTAATGAAAGCACTGCAAAGCCATGATAATACCAGAAAAGAGGCTGAAGACTGAAGAATTCATCCATCAAGTTTGTAGATGTCTAATCTTTGTGCCATAGTAGAGTGCTGAAAAAATATCTTTTGACAGATGTATTACTGAACTAAATATCCCATATCAATCTAATTCTCCTCAGTCATAGCCTACCACAAAGAATTTAGCGTAATTCATTAGAATTGCACTCAAATGTAGATATTACATTTATTTGCAATTATATCAACATATTGTAACATAAGAAAATAACAAGAAAATTTTGGAGGAGAGATTTTGTTGCACTTTTTGAATCCTAAAACCACTGCAAGGCTGTTGGCAATGTTTGTTTTGTAGCATTTTGACTGGCCTGCACAATGACTGTAAACAGTTGCTGTGAAAATGTGAACTGTCCCATAATGTTAATTTATTTTAATAATGAAAATATTTTTTATTGTCTTCTCTGTGAGAAGGTCCAGATAGATCTACCCATTTCAAATCGGCACAAGATGAATATGTTCATAATTGTTTGGTGCTTTTCAACATTTGCAAACTGCCGTACTGGTTGACTTAGCAGCTATATCAACTGCCCAAGGTATAAAAACAAAGCTAGAACAATATCATCCTTTTGCATTTAATAATGAAAGGCAGCTATACTGTGACTTACAGAGATATTTCCTACGATACAGATATTGGAGGATGTTAAGATGCCTCAAAAGCAATGGTATTATAAATACAGGTTCATTTAGCCACAATTTACACAATTACCCCTGGAGGATCAATAAACTTCATCTTATTTGACCTTAATTTAACGTCCACTGCCTCTCATCTAATTAGCTTTTATTGGGAAACTGAGATGGGGAATGAAAATTGAAGATACTGATATTTAACCTTCTCTATTCTTGAAAATATTCCCAGTCACATAAGTTTAGGGGAACGTAATGAATGTTTTGCCTGTTATTGAAATGGATTTCATGGTTCAACATGGCATGATGAAAATGTTGCTGAAGGTAAACATATTAGGTTAGTTAATATTTCCGTGTTAAAATCTGCTGTAGCAACAACCAGTATCAGTGCATTTGTTACCTCTACAGCTTCTGGTGTTTTGTGAACAAACTGTGTGTTGTACCAAATATTCACATTCATGTTTTTCTTCTTGAAACTTACCCAGTTCATTACCAGGTTTATTATGACAGTGAAGCGTGTATTGCCAACTTACCACAGATAATACTGAGAAGCACAGTATTACTACCCAGTCATGGAATAAACCAGCTAAAACCACTTTGCAACACCGATCACTCAGAAAACATTCCTATGAGTAAATCTCATTTAAACCTGTTTGTGCTTAGACATCATGTTCAGTTAAAGCTAAATAGGATCTGCACAGTGTGCTAAAGGAAGGAGGAGGGATATATCAGGACTACAACAGCATTTGCATTAGCACTACTGCACTGTCTTGGATCAGCAAAACCATTTCACCTGACCAGGGCCATTCTGAGTGCCCACCTCAGTGAAGCCTTGCTGTAGATGGAATATTGATCAGTCCAGTACACAACCGCCTTGATGAAGGAAATGAAAATCAATAATGATTACTCGAGACAAATGGATGGAAGTCACATTATCATGAATCCTATCATCGAAACCTGTTGGAGGGGAATGTGCACACACAAATTCTCTAAGCTTTTTGCAAAGCTTGTGATGAAAAGTTTGCGAATTAATAGGAAACTAAGCAAAAGGTGTGAAGAAGCAATGGTGCAATCCAATTCTTATTAAACAAATTTTTATTTTCCAATATTATCATTGACAAAATATTACTAAATTACATGAAATGTGCTTCTATATGTGCCATGTTTCTTTGTAGAAACAGGTGTAGTTCCTCAGACACCTGAAACAGCGTTCTACAATAACAATTGCTTTAACCAACATGTCACTCATTTTACTGCTGAGAAAATAACACAGTTGTCCTCCTCATCTATACTAGTGCTGATGGCTAAAACACATTTCTAACCAATAGCCAGTTTAGATGGCATGGCGCTGCTCACATAAATAATATCTTGACATTCAATGATTTCCAGTGACACAATGGGCCTGATGTCCAAAGCTGCTGCAAGTCATAAAACCTGCTTCTGAGAACAATCTCCCGCTAAAGAGGGTTATGACCTCGGACTACGAGGTCTGTTACAGCTGTGGAGTCTCTAGGGGGATCAAAGTGAATGACAAAACAGTCGAGATATGATTTGAAATAAATCTACTCAGCCGACGCCAGTAGTATACTATATCTGATAGCCTGTTTTAGACATATGAACCACTTCCTGACGGGCCTGTGAAAACAATCAGCTATTAGAACATGCCACTTAAAACTCAATGAGTGTTCAAGCTGCTGCCTTGCAGCATAGCCATCAAATTAAGAGCATGCTGCTTTTAGTCCAGGCAATCCAGAACAGGACAGATACAAAAATAATAACTCAGCTTGTCTTGCACTTTTCTTAATATTGTTACAAACGAACATTTTAACAATAAGTTATAATAAAGGAAAGACTTGTACTGCTGGCTACATTAAGGCACCCAGCTTGATAGGCTCTCTTGGCAGTTTGTTTGAAGGTTTTGGGGCCCTGATCACAAATGCTCAATCACCTGTTGTCTTTAATCTAGACACTGACACTGCTTCTGTAGATAGGGAGTTAAAACCTCTGTAATATAAAAGCCATCTATTGCTTATAAAATAGGAGATAGGACTGCCACTACCAGGCCACTTGCCAAGCATCAAAAATAAGGAGTGTTCAGATTTTAAGGTATTTGCCATTCAAACCTTTTTCTAATACCAGATCTGATCAATCTGACAAACATCTGAACGCAATCATTCCTGTCCCATAATCAACATGAGATTCATATTACTTCACTACACCAGCAAACAGGACAAACCTAAGTTTTGGCCTGGCAACAGAGGATTTCTAGTCCTACAACATATGAGCCAGAAAGCTGATGTTATGGTAGTGAACCTTACTGTCTTAACAATACCTTAAGTTGTTACCGAATATGGTTGTGAAGGAGATAGTCAGGGGTTAATCCCTTAATTAATGGAAAGCCTCCAACCAATCAGATTCACGTATTGTCCGGGCCATGGTATAAATGGTTTTAATATCTCATCCTTCCCACCGCAGAAGCTCACATTACACGACCAACATTCGAGTGGGATTCAGGGAATTCTCATGCAATATTATTTTTCTCTGGTTGTCATGTCTGGCAGTTTCTAAACAGATAAGAAGGACTTTGTTTAGTCGTGTGATATGATGCAACTGAAAAGGTTTTTATCTTTAGCACATGTTGCTCTATAGTAAGGAGTTTTCTTCGGGTCATCTGCTCCTCTGACGAAGCATTTCTGAAACTTGTGGCATCTAAAAAGTATCATGTTTGTGATGACTGACGTTTTCCTAACAGATCAGAAAAATGAACCAGTGTTGCATGTTTACATGACTTCTTAAGGGTGCAGACACATCAGAAATATATAGAAATATATAGTCTTTAGCCCTATTCACAGAAGACTAGCATCTCGGGTCATACAGAGGCCCAATTATAGAAAAATTCAATTATTTCTATATTTATACTGCCACACAAGCCAAAGACCAACTAAAAATTTTATCTAATGTTCCATTACAATGTTGATATTGTCAAGTCAAGTCAAGAAGTCAAGAACTTTATTTGTCACATACGCATACAGGATGTGTAGTGAAATGAAAAAGTGGCAATGCTCACGGGATTGTGCAAAAAAACAAGTTTCAAAGGAAAAAAACAGTATTTACAGCAAAAAACAAAGCACACTATTTACAATAAGTAACAAAATATAAAATGTAAAATATAACTCCTGTGTAATTATAAGTGTGTGTCTATGTGTGTGTGTGTGTGTGCGTGTATGTGTGAGTGTGAGTGCAAAAGAGGGGCAGTGTGTGGTGATTGGTGGGGGCCCTGGTGAGGTCAGAGTTCACAGTCCTGATGGCCT
>OOFE01014919.1:0-12931 GCA_900323365.1 Monocentris japonica | reverse complement strand
TGAATGAAAAGAAGAGGGCCTTTAGGGAAGGAAATAGGGAGAAGGTGAAACAGGTGCAGAAGGAACTGAAGGTGAAGATCAGGGAGAGCAAAGACACCTACAGGAGGAAGAAGGAACACAAGCTGCAGCAGAACAGCATGAGAGAGGTGTGGTCTGGCATGAAAACCATCACAGGCAACGATGTGGCCAGCCAGCCGATGGATGGGAGCCAAGCCAGGGCCAACGAGTTTAACCTGTTTTTCAACAGGTTTGACTCAACCATCCTGTCACATCCTCTCTCCCCCTTGTTGCCCCACCTCTCTTCTCCCCTGTGGCTCCACCATCCCCTAGCCCCACTTCGCTCTCTTCCCTTCCCCCTGGATTCTCAACCCCAACACAACCACACATCATCATCACATCCGACCAGGTGAAAAGGCTCCATGCAGGCAAGGCAGCAGGCCCTGATGGTATCAAACCAGGGCTCCTCAAGGCATGTGCTGACCAGCTGTGTGGAGTCCTCCAGCACATCTTCAACCTGAGCCTGAGCCTGGAAAGGGTCCCACTGTTGTGGAAGACTTCCTGCCTGGTCCCTGTGCCTAACAAAGGGCATCCCAGTGTCTTGAACGATTACAGACCTGTGGCGTTGGCTTCTCACATCATGAAGACCCTTGAAAGGCTCATGCTGGCTCACCTCAGACTCCTGGTGAAGGAAGGACTGGACCCCCTACAGTTTGCCTACCAGGCTAAAATTGGTGTAGTGGACGCCATTGGGCTCACTCCTATCTGGACAGGGCGGGCAGCACTGTAAGGATCATGTTTTTTGATTTCTCCAGTGCTTTTAACACCATTCAGCCCACACTCCTGGGAGATAAGCTTCGGACAATGCAGGTGGATGGCCTTGGTGACCTGGATTATAGACTGCCTGACAACAGTCCTCACAACAGTATGTGAGCCCCCACCCCCGCGACCCAGCCCACACACATATGTACACTCCCCCCACCCCCCCAGAACTACAACTTTTTGTGGCATGGACAATTGCTTCATGTGAACAAAAGAAGACTGTGGATGCTGCTGCTGTCATTAATTATATAATTATAATGCTTGTGTTTCTTTCTTCTCTTTCCCCATCTTTCTTATCCATACAGTGGTATACAGTGATGATATGACTATTGTTCCATTAGTGACAACCACTAATACCAGCACAGAAAATACAAACATATCCATGATCTTTCTGATCTTTTTTTGATCTATCTAGATTCAATTATTCATTCACTTATTTTCTTTCCTGTTTAACTTGCTTTTAGTTTTCCTCTAGCTCTTTGAGATTTGAGTTAGAAATAAGATTCATTATTATTACTATCATTATTATTGTTATTATCATTAGCATGTAACAAACATACATGGAAGCACTGATTATACAACTATGTGATTTATTATAAAATACCTTAGCATTTGTAATCTAACCATCATATAAATGATTTCGCTATGTACAGTTTATCGCCATACATAACTGCAAAGCTTTACAGGCAAAGCGGACTGCCTTAATAAAAGAGCATCACCGCTGTGATTGGAAATTCTAAAAAATAAAACTTTGATGCATTATTTGGTATGAATTTATTTATTTATTTTTTTTTTTTTTGAGACCAAACCAATTTTGAACACAGTCCAATTGTGCCAGCTACTGGATAAAAGCATGAGGAGCATATCACAGTGGTATCAGGTCATGGTGAGTATTCTCATCTGTAACTTGGTAGGCTGTAAAGTTACCATTTGGTGTGTGTGGTAAATCCAAACTCCCAGTGGAAAATGAAATGCCAAAAAATAAAGTCTGTACTACACAGAGGCCTACTGGCTATACTATGTTTTGGTCCATGAAATACATCAATTAACATTACTTTTGTGAATTGTCATCATTCAGTTACTTTTTTTTATAGATTGTTGTTACTGAAATACTATTTGTTTGCAAAAAGGAACTAAAACAGTCGTTAGCTAGCAGTTTGACATGATTAACGACTATAACTAAAAGAGGTTGAGAAACTTTTCATCCTTGCTTCAGCTTGAAAAGGTAAAATGTTTTAAAAGTATTTTAAAGTATTTGAAGTAGTAGTAGTTGTAGTAGTGGTAGTAACAAGATGGTTGAGGTGTTACCAGATGGGTGCTAGGGTATACTAGGTTGTTGTTAGGGTGTTACTAGGTGGTTGTTAGGGTGCACTAGGTGGTTGCAATGACGTTGCTACGTGGTGCTAGGGTTTCTGAGGTGGTTGCTAGGACATACTAGGAGATCTAGGGTGTGATAATTATATAGTAAGTTAAATGATGCTGAAATGATGCTAAATGGTTGCTAGGGTGTTTCAAGGTAGTTGCTAGGGTGAAGTAAGTGATTGTTAGGGTGTACTAGGTGGTTGCTAGGACATACTAGGGTGTTACAGTGTGGTTGCAGTGTATTAGATGGTTGCTATGGTGTGTATGAAGCACACAAAATGTGTGGTCACATTTCTGTTTATTTGTATAGGAATTTTATTTTGATAATTATATACTGAGATAAATTATGTTTTCTGTTAATACTTGCTTATGGAAAAGCATTTTATCCTATGGATAGTGGGTGACAGGACAGCGCTGTGGTTTCACAAAGGGACTTTGGACTTTAAGATTCAGAAAGAGAAGCCTTACACTTACCTGTCTCCATTTCTCCTGTTTTCTACAGGTTTGCCCTTTGTATATTACACAAAAAATGTCACAAATAAATTGGTTAGCTATTCATTGTTGTCCAAATGGGTTCATTCTGTCATAGCTATAGTATTGAAGGATTTGAACAGAAAGAGTGAATGTCGAGTAGTATGTCGAGTGGGCATTTCTTGTTTCAGAAACATCATATTTATCATTCTTTTGAAGTAAATATTCCATAATAAATGTGTTTTAGAGATATAGCATATCAAGTGTAGTTTTAATGTTGCCGAAAGTTTCATTTATTTAATGCCAGTTCTAAGTTGTAAGTTAGCATATGCTTGGCTCAGTTAGTCTCAGTCTAAACTAGCTAGTCTAGTCTAGTCTCGAGGTACTTTGCCACAAATGTGTTATAAATATTAAGATTGCAGTATCATGGTTTTGAATGCCATCGTGCAAGGTCAAGAATGCATTTGAGTTTGTTTCAAAAGGAGGAATGTGTGAATTGAAGGCCAGAATGTCAAATTACAATAATATTTTAATTTTGAATATCTTTATATGGAAGTCATACTTGATAGTTTTATATACTGTAGATTTTAGTTTTGCATACATTTTATTTTCATTTACAATAGTGGATTTCATTTTGATACAGAGCATGTTTTACACGTTTTACACATGGAGAAAACAAGACTGTTTACAATCTAAAGAAAAGTTCATAAGAAAAGGTACTAAAGCCAGACTGCATGTTTTTAAGAAAAGGTTTAATAAAAAACATGAGAAGATTCAGAAAGAAAAGCCACACACATTTCTCCTGTTTTCTACAGGGCACAATTTGTTTATGGCCTCTCACAACCTGAGACCTGTAACACATGTACTACATGGTTGCTAGGGTGTTTCTATGTGATTGCTAAAAAGTTCAGGTAAATAAATACTGTATTTAGAACATTCACTCACTGTAAAAGGAGACAAGTACCCATTGCCTTGGTTTACATCACATTAGCATTTGTCACAGAAACTGGACGCTATCTTGGCTTGACACAAACTAGATCCTGATTGGCTTTAATGTCTATCTAATTGGCATCTAACTGGCTGAGTGGATCCCTTCAACTGGGATATACGCAAATTATATGTTTGTTTTAAGTTTTCAATGTAAAAAATCTGAACTCGTGCACCTGTAAGTGCGAAACAGTCTTTCCCCGGACCCCATGACACATGTAGGCTACACTTAATTTATCTCTTTTCTCTCATATAGAGAGAATGTGACGCTAAACTCCATTCAACAGTCTCACAATGTTGTACCTTGCTTATCGGAAAAGGTACACACTCCATAACATATAACTCAAGAACTTTTCTGAATCTTTAGGAATCATTCTTCAGTTCAGTATACATATTATCCACCAAGCGGCAACATTTTTCAATAAAATTTCAACTTTTAGGATTAGTTGTACGAATTACTAGCTGTCCACATATGTACTTTTGCCGAGGCCACATTAAATTGCCAGATTTTTTAACGCATGACATTCTCTACACATAAAAGGGAACAGCACATATCAAGGCTAAACTCAATTCAAAGTATGATCATACACATTCTGACTAGTAGTAAATAGTATGAAAATAAGTAACAGCTTGCACAGTTTCCGATCTGTACATATTTCTGTACATGTACATGTATATCTGGACACATTTCTGTACTCCATTCACTTTTTTTCTTTTACGTGTTCCTCTATCCGGAATCTTTTATAAAGTGGACAGCTTGTAAGACACACATCCATATGTGCGTTCTGTTCTGTTTATGTTATAGCTGTACACCTCTACACACTTTCTGTCCACTTGTATGGCCTTCTGTAGACCTGCCAATGTGAACACTATGCACATTTGCAGATCATGTATATTTGCTGGAAATTGACATTTGTTTTCTGTTTATTTCCATGTTATCGCTCATTTGTACGTATTGCATACATCTACATATTTTTGTAATTTCTCACTTATTTCACACTGGCAAGTTTTATAACCCCATTTGTTCTATTCTTATTCTATTCTATGTTTCTTTTCCCCAGGAGGGGATAATTTATGTTTCATCTAATCTGATCATTTCAAACTACAGGTGAGAATACAACCTTAAAGAGCTCAGTTTCTTTTGATTGTATAAAATTGCCTTTGCCTGCCACAGAATCATAGGACTGGAATAAGGATTTGGCCTTTGTATTGTTAGGGTAATAGTTGCCTATGTAAATCAACAGAAATGTGTTTTAATAAACATTTTAAACATCTTAGGTTGCTTTTTCATATTCTGCATTCTAGCAGGGCTTACATAAACACAACAGAATTACCTACCTCTCATTTTTATAGAGGTTCAATGCAAGCCAAGGCACAAATCTTTGTCGGTAGGATTTCCATTTGTTCAGAAATCTTTTCAGAGCAATTCTGAGCATAATGACTCTGTCTCAATCAAGGAAGTTGGGTTGCTATTTCCCATAATTCCCAGTCTGTGATGTCATTACGCCTTTGGAAGCATTCTGGGTAAGGTACCCGCTCAGCCAACCGATACCCTTTCCGTCAAACCAAGATGGCGTCCCGTTTCCGTGACAACGGATGTAAACAAAGGCAGCATGTACTCGTCGCCTTTCACAGTAAGTGAACGTTGTTTAGCCTCGTTTAGTATTTATTTACCTGAACGTTGTAACTAACATGTTCATGTGTAACCTGAATCTATTCTGGAAACATGACACTGACATAACGTTAGCCAAATTTGGAAAAACCTCCCATCACCCGTGTGCTAACTTAGCTGGCTAGCTACTTATCGTTAATTTCAATCAATCATGATAGTGCAAAACTATTTCCATTTTACCAAAATATCAAGACTCCTCACGACTATGAGGGGTGAAAGTAACAAAAATTAATTGGTAAAAATGGAGGTGATGAAAATGCAAGTGAATTGAAAAACAGAGGGGTAAAAATGGATGTGAAACATCCATTCACAACACAAAATTGCCATTTATCATTTAAGGAAAGTAGCCTCATTGTTTGCTGTAAACGATAAATGTCAGTTGGGTATTGTGAATGGTGAATGGTAGACGGTTACAGAGACCCGTTGATCAAATAAAATGTCAATCAAGATTACCAAATCAATTGACAATTTATCAATCTATTTTTCAATTCACATACATTTCATCACTTCCATTATTAATTCGTAAGCATTTTCATCATTTTTTTCCATTATTTTTTGTTACTCCCACCCTTGAGGCCACTTTCCTTAAATGATAAATGGCAATTTTGTGAAAGATGAACCTAAGACGGGGAAAATTATGAAACATAGCTCTGTTTTCATCATATCATGACTGTTTTAATCAAATCGGCTTTAAATTAATCAGATCACTTGTAAAGGTGGGATCATGCTTCTCAATACTACTGATTATGTTGAGGAGTGTCAAAGGCAACTTTCAGACACAAGGCTTTAAGAAAAGCTCAAAGGTGACCCAATTTATGAGTATATATTCAAACTACATCCTTAACTTGATTCCCTGTTGGAAACGGGTGAAATTACAAAACGTGAACTCGATTTCCTTTAAGTGAAGTTCCCTAGACTGCCCACATTTTACACCCTTACTAAAGTGCTTAAAAACTTGACTGCACTGCCAGGGCGACCCATAGTGTCTGATATAAATTAGATAACTTCAACCACATCGATTTATCTGAACTTTTTCATTGCGCCCTTCCTTCTTTTGTCAAAGACTCTGGTGACATGATTACTGTTATTGGAAGTGTCCCTCTTATTACTGACCACATTCTTTAGTTACTTTTGATGTGGAGTCTCTATACACCAACATCCCTCATGATGGAGGTTTAAGGGCCATGGATTATTTTCTTACTCAACGTGACAGTAAGAAACTGCCATTGAAACAGTCAATCCTAACATAGCATATACAACGGGTTTATTTTTACCGGAGGCTGCCCTGAAAAAAAAATCTAAAAATTTGAGACAAACATTGACTACTAATAGAGCTACCAAACGTTAAAAAAACAGGCATTTTCACGTTTATTTCACATACTTCATGTGTATCATCCGCGCTTTTTTTGCTGCGCATCACGATAAAAACGCAGCTATGGCCCAAAGACGGTCGACGTCTAAATGAAATGAAAAATACCGTGCCAGTAGACGCGCAACAAAATTTAAAGCGCGGCTCACTTGACCGCATTAATCACCCGCATCAAACTGTAACCGCAATACGATTTTACCCACGACTGTGTGGGACTTAATTTGGAAATCCGTTCTTGACTGACATCTTTTCCTGATAAACTATCTGGCCGACAATCCTCTATCGCCATCTTCTGACTGGAGTGTGAGACTGCATTGATAAGACTAGGGGAAATCAAAATGGATTTTAATTTAGGCAAAGTTTATTAAATCAATAAGTAAGTGCTAGAATTTTAATGACTCATATAGTACGCTTCAAAAATCGTTTATTTATGGAATCGCGATAGCTACAATAAATGTATTATGTTATATGTCCATGTTTTGCCAGAAATTCAAATAATAATTAAATAATTAAAGTTCATTATTTTCGGCAGACAGTTCCTACTCAGATTCTGCCTATAGTGCGGTCGAAAATGCAACTGGTCTCATGAGGGTTTTGGCCATTGAAAGGATCAGATTGAGTTCCTATCCGTCTCCTACCAATACACCACATCAAACCGAAGACGGAATGTTGAGATCTTGCCTTCAAAATTAAAGCGTAACGTTGGCCATTTTAGAAAGAAAAGAGGAAAACAAAAATCGTATTACAATACAATAGCATTTTCATTTACTACAGATTCATCCCTAAATCTGTTGATTTTCACTTTGGTACCTCGTATTACTCAAAAAATGTTATTCTGTGTGGGTTTTATTTTGAAAACAAAACGAGCGGAAGTCCTATTTTAATTATGTGAGCTTGACTGCTGGGAAAAGGAACGGAAGGAATCAAAGCTTCCATATGACTTCGGACCGTTTTCTATTATATACATTGGCTGTTGGTGGAGCCGTGATTTCTCGTCATTTCGCCGTGCAGAATGGCCGGGATGGCGACGAGCAGAGGCTGCTGTAAAATCAGAGGCTCCCAGATCCGAGATCTGCTGGACAACAAACACACTGTCCTGTTCGACTGCGACGGCGTCATCTGGAACGGAGACGCGGCGGTGACCGGAGCCCCGGAGGCGGTCTCTTTATTGAAACAGCACGGAAAAAAGGTTTTCTTCGTCACCAACAACTGCACCAGGCCCAGGGCTAATTACGCTACGAAGTTTTCCCTGTTGGGCTTTACCGACGTAGCGGAGGAGGAGATCTTCAGCTCGGCGTACTGCTCTGCGGCTTACCTGCGGGACGCCAAGCTGAAGGGTAAGGTGTTTGTGATCGGCTGCCAGGGGCTGATGGAGGAGCTACATGAGGCCGGGGTCGCTGTTGTGGAGGACAACGACCAACATAAAGGAAACATCTACGACTACCCTCTAGACCCCGACGTTAGGGCAGTGTTAGTTGGCTATGATGATAAATTCACCTTCAGTAAACTAGCCAAAGCCTGCTGCTACTTGCAGAACCCGGAGTGTCTGTTTCTAGCCACCGACCCCGACCCGTGGCATCCGCTGAGAGGAGGCAGAATAACACCCGGTGAGAACAAAAATAATCTAAATTGCCAACTGAGTCAATTCTGTTTGTTGTTGTAACTCTCGAACATAAAGTTGAACTCAGCAAAAGGGGTACACATTATGGTTTTCACGTCTATTTCTTGGTCTGATAAGTGAAAATCGACATTACTGTTCCTGACCCATGGCCGTGAAAACCCTATGATAAAAGTCACATATTATCATTGGTGTGACATCATAGAGAGGGGTGGAGCAAACATCAGAAAGGAAGGCTCACCCTCAAAAGCACAAGTTAAGATCTGTGAGATACCTTCTTTCTGTTTCGATGTGAAGGCTATAAAACCATAATAAATATTGAACTGTGCAAATATATTTATAAAAGTGCATATATAATACTTTCAACCGTCAACATTTTAAGAAGTTGTAAATATGATGTTTGCATTTTCAAAATCAGTCTTTTTCAGTTGTTGCACTTTACCAGACCCACCTAGGTAAAGTTGGACAGCATGTCATGAGAGGCTATTGCAATGATGGAAAGAAATCCAATTTATATAAGGGGGCCACCTATACTTAAGCCGGGCTATAGGTCTGAAACCTTTGACCCATCTGTTTCAAGATACTTTATCTTGATACTACACAAGTCCTCATACACACGAACATCAATTGTTTAACCTAATAACCTAATTTACTGTCCTTATTTGCCAAAAGCCGAATGAAATATGCCTTTGGGTGCACTGGACACAAATGGGTGTGTCATGCTTCCTGTAAATATGATAACAACATGGATCTTCTTATTTGGTGTTAAACAATTCTAGTATGTTGGGTAGAGGAGAGTTTAAAGCTTCATTATGTAACTGTAAAAATGCAAGCATAAGTCTAGTTGATGAGGTCGGGCTGCAACAGAGAAGCCTAGCCAATCCAATGCTCCATTCATCCCAATGAGGTTTTGGAGTCTGGTAGCTGGTGGGAAAGTTATCTCCGAGCACAGGTAATGACTAATCGAAACTTACAAGCCTAACGCACACAGCTCTGAAACAGCAGTGAATGAGGTCAGATTGTTCCTAACCTCCTGCAAAATAGGTATTATGAGACAGGGTTGGTAGTTCAAGAATGAATGTGTATGTGAGTTGATGATACCTAGGCATCATTGTGCATTCATCAGTGAACATAACGTGTTGAGGAGTAGCAGAAATCGTGGTATTTTACTAGTCCTAGTACAAGTAGAAAGTTTACCACAAAAAGTACCGTTACCTAGATGTGATGTGATGTTTGTGAAGTAATGTAGAAGTCATAATATATATGTGTAAGAACAATCGAGGAAGAGCCAGTGTTATTTTCCTCTTCCTGTTGTAAGGCGATTTTTCCTGTATTACTTTTCATTTATTCTGAGAACATGACAGTTTTCGAACAGCCGAATGGCAATGTTCGCAGATTTGTTTACATTGTTATGGTTTCAGTTCTGCTAAAGTGTAGCCCATGGATGGTAGCTACAGATTAGATTGTAGTCCTGCACTGTGTCTGAAATCGTTCACTCATTCACTATATGGTAAAATCCACACAGCACACTATTTTGGGAACAGGAGAGCAAAAACAAGTGATCGAATTCAGACAGTGCTGTCATTACTGTGCATGGGAAAATGTACAACAATTAGTTTACTATTGCTGTATTTCAAAGCAGTCTTTAACCGGTCTCTTGACAAACTATTCCAAACTTTCTCAAGTAAAACAGTGATAAAAACGTTCATACTTACATTTGTAGATAATGTTGGGGCTCCGCTGTGGATTGCCTGCCTCCGCCATGTGCATGTTTTTTCCATTTCCATTGCATTATGGTTAATATAGGGTCCGATAGTGTAAATTGATTGTACACTATAAATCAGAGAGGATTGTGGGTTGTAAAATAGTTATAAATAGTGGACCATATAGTCAATCTAATTGTCCACTAAGAATTCGGATAGTCCTACAAAATGGATGGCTCGCCAAATAGTGAGCGATTTCAGACACAGCTCTGCTTTATTTTCCTTTGGTAATTAGCCATGTAACAGGTGGGATTATGTACCTGGAGCTGGTCATTATTGGAAAACAAGGCCTTTTTTAAGGTGATCAGGGTGAGTGATATTAGATATTTTGCCTCTCTCGTCCCTTTGGTGTCCTGTAAAGTATCACAGACCGGCCAGGTTGGTAAACCTGAGTGTGCTGTGTGCAATTTACTGACGTCACCTTCTGGGCGTTGAAGTTTAAAATTGTAACCCTGGTAAGGGACGGGAGGTGGGGTTGGTGTGAACCCCATCTGGGTACAATCTCTGGTTTGGGCAAGGGGGGAATGTGTGTGTGTGCGTGTATGTTTGTGTGCTGATGGGCGAAAGTGTGGTCAGGACATGAACGCTGGATATGGTAAAGATGCACATATACACACATATACTATGTATGAAGCAGCATGCTAGCAATAATACTACAAACAGCATGCCAGTAAAATGCTACCGGACAGATCCTTTGCTCATTGGCAAGACGTTGCGGAGATGTCGGCCGTCACCTGAACATAGAATTCCCCAGCTTTGGCGCATTCCATTCATTTTGATTCTGCATGTCCACGTGTCTCTTAATACTAGGACCGCCAGGATTATAGCACCACCTTCAACCACTGCAATGGTCTGCCAGACCATCAGGTGTAACGACATCGATGGTATTCACAGCAACAATGCATTTGTTTGATAAAGTTGGGTGTAAATTATCAAAAATAAATTAGAAAAAAAAAAATACAATTATCAATTTTTGGAAGTGCACCAGTGTGGAAGTCAGTGCAATATTTCCGAAACCAATAAACAAGAAATAATAATGCATGCTTCTGATGTGTTTAGCGCTTTATATATGCAAAAAAAGAAACAACATATACAAAGTGTAAAGTGTTAGGCTATAGGCTACAACGTGAAGCAGGCTGGATCTCAAGGCTTTGCTCGAGGCTGCTTTCACAGCACAGGCCAAAGCTGAACAGTTTGTAGTATTGACAGTGCTGAAATAAAATATTTTACACTTTTCTATCTGATAGAACAACTATTAGGCTATGTATTTCAATACAGATATGACACAATAAACAATAAAAACATTTATTGCCTGCAGGAATCGGTGTCCCGACACAAAATAGCACACAATAAAAATCACATAATATTCAGAAAATAAAAAATAACTAAATAAATAATAATAAATAAACATTAGAAAATAGACAAGTACAATAATAATCATGTAGACTACATAGTATATAATATAATGAACATCTAATCATGCATAATTTGGCATATTTTGGGTTATTTTTAACAAACCTGATGTCGAGTAGGCAGTTCAGCTGCCTAATTTACAGTGCATTCAGAAAGTATTCAGACCCCTTCACTTTTTTCACATTTTGTTATGTTGCAGCCTTATGCTAAAATCGTTGAAATTCATTTTTTTCCCTCATCAATCTATACTCAATATTCCATAATGACAAGCGAAAACAGAATTTTTTGAAAAGGAAAAACCGAAATATCACATTAACATAAGTATTCAGACCCTTTGCTATGACACTTGAAATTCAGCCCTGGTGCCTCCCATTTCTCTTGATCATCTTTGAGATGTTTCTACACCTTGATTGGAGTCCACCTGTGGTAAATTCATTTAATTCATTTAACTCGAGGCTGTAATCGCTGCCAAAGGTGCTTCAACTAATAAACATTACTAAGCAACCTAAGATGTGAAAAACCACCGCAAAAATGGAAAAACTTGCCTTATATGGTAATAATGCGGTATATGGACATAATACGGTCAATCTGACCAGAAGGGCGGTCATAGGTATAACTGCTCAGAAATCTTTTGTCTTTTGATTTAGAACTTGCAAACCTTGTGAAAACAAAATTAACACATTGAGGAAAAGTCACAGACTGGGGACATACTTTTTATTTGAACAGAGATATTTGTAACAGAAAAACCCAAACAGTCTGTCAGACCATCTTGGCGGTGCTAGTGTTAAGGCAGTCGTACATGGAGTAACTGGGATGGGAAGTTGCCTCAGCATTGTTGCTTTAATCACATAGAGACATGTTGTTGCTAGGAACATCTGAAGAGATTTGTTACCCTGTGGCTCACTCTGCTTCCTGTTGCTGGGAGCATTGCCTACAGTGCATTCAGAAAGTATTCAGATCCCTTCAGTTTTTTCACATTTTGTTATGTTGCAGCCTTATGCTAAAATCATTTAAATTAATTTTTTCCCTCATCAATCTACACTTAATACCCCATAATGACAAAGCGAAAACAGAATTTTAGAAATTTTTGCAAATGTATTAAAAAGGAAAAACTGAAATATCACATTGACATAAGTATTCAGACCCTTTACTCAGTACTTAGTTGAAGCACCTTTGGCAGCGATTACAGCCTCGAGTCTTCTTGGGTATGACGCGACAAGCTTTGCACACCTGGATTTGGGGATTTACTGCCAGTCTTCTCTGCAGATCCTCTCAAGCTCTGTCAGGTTGGATGGGGACCGTCGGTGGACAGCCATTTTCAGGTCTCTCCACAGATGTTCAATTGGGTTCAAGTCAGGGCTCTGGCTGGGCCACTCAAGGACATTCACAGAGTTGTCCCTAAGCCACTCCTGCGTTGTCTTGGCTGTGTGCTTAGGGTCATTGTCCTGTTGGAAGGT